>PITA01003494.1:0-43119 GCA_004023965.1 Spilogale gracilis
AGAAAAAAGTCTTTCCGAGGCTCAGCATCCAAGGAGATAACAATCTTGAGACTGTGATAGGAATGGATTAAACTTTGCACAATTTCCTTTTGCCACGTGAATTGAATCCCGTTGAGCTATTTTCTAGTCTCCTTTCAATCTCTGTCACAGAAATGATCTATGGAAGCGTTAGCGCTGCTTAAGTGACCCTGGCCTGGCTTTAACCCAGTCAGGATCTTATAGTTTGATTGGCTCTGGATTTCCCTTCCCTGAGAAAACAAAGCCAGAAGACTGGGACAAACCCACCCCACAGATGATAGAACACAGGAAAGGTCATTGTCCTTTGGCTCAGGCAGGCTTAATGAGGACAATCAATGATCTTCATATTGATCTCATACAAAGAAAAAAAAAAACTTGAAAGGGAAGGGGAAATGTTGCCACATAAATCCAATCCTGTGACAGCAATCATACCCGTCTGCAAGAGGGAAGCTGAAACCATACAAAGGTCCTTCATTCTCAGCACAGCTTCAGGTTTTCAGATTCTAATAGCAGACTCTTCCTCAGAAGTCACTTTCCACAGTTTCATTCACTACCACTCCTACTTCTAAGGTTAAGATGGAGTCACTCAAATGTTAATGGTGTCCACAGATTTTTATATAGCCTTGGATGACCCACACCCATGGAGAAACAAAAGCATGTTATTAAGGAGAACAAGAAAATTCCTTCCTCAGAACTTGATTTTGTTTTGATCTCGAGTGTCTTTGATGTGGGGCAAAGATGCTGTATGCAATGCATGGTGTCCAGGACTTGGGGTGCATGCCCATTAAACTCATGTGGTGGAAGCTCAAACATTAAATATTTTCATATTTATTTTTCTGTGACTTCATGTAATTCCATGACCACCAATAACTAATTTCTTCAAAAAGAATCCATAAAACTCACCACTTAAGGTATGCAGTGATAAAGAATGATACAATTTAAGTTAGCTGCAAGCTGAAGTTGTTCATCTTTTATTATATGAACCTAGATGAATTGCTTTGTCTGGCCTCCATGTTGTCTTCGAATAATTCATTTGTAGGCATATGCTTTTCAACTAGCACATAGTTTCCAACTGGCTCCATGGAACATGGGATTATGGATCAGGAAACCAAGGCTATATGTGATAAAATTTTGGATGGGTGAGTTCTTTTTACCATGATCATAGATTTGTTCTGTCCCCTTTTCTCAGGACTGACTCAGAAACAGTCCCACTATTGTCTAGTCCTTTTAGTCCAAATCACTAAAGGGACTGCTGAATCTTTCTGAAAAGAGTTACCAACAGAGAAACCACCATTTAGACCCACTTTACCCTGTTTCACACTTACATGCCGTGTGGATGCAAGAATCTTAAATAGACACAGGTCATGCAATCATATGGTACCAGAGTGGTCACAAACTGCTCTAAAGGTATTCCATTCAAACCATATCCTTTTTATCCTCCGGGATTTTGTCTAAAAATAAAACTTGATGCAACTGAGGAACCAACCAATAATATTAGTATTTAGTGAGTGCTAGAAAAAGGGATACCCACTTTTATTCAACATAGCACTGGAAATCTCTGCCACAGTAATGAGACCAAAAAAAGAAATAATAGGCATTCAAATCGGCAAGGAAGTAAAACTCACTATTTGCAGATGACATGATACTATATGTAGAAAACCCAAAAGACTCCATCAAAAAAACTACTAGAACTGATGAACTGATATCCTGCCGTAAAGTCACAGGGTATGAAATCAATGTACAGAAATATGCCACATTTCTATACACCACATTCCTATATATATAATAAGAAAGCAGCAGAAAGAGAAATTAAGGAATCTATCCCATTTACAATTGTACCCAAAACAATCAGATACTTAAGAATAAACCTAACCTAATAGGTGAAATACATGTTCTGAAAACTACAGAACACTGATGAAAGAAACTGAAGATAACCGAGAAATGGAAAAAGACATTCCATACGCATGGATTGGAAGGCAAAATATTGTTAAAATGTCTGTGCTACCTAAAGCAATCTACACATTTAATGCAATCCCTATCAAAATATCAACAGCATTTTTCACAGAGCTAGAACAAACAATCCTAAAATTTGTATGGAATAACAAAAGACCCTGAAATGTCAAAGCAATCTTAAAAAAGAAAAACAGGGGTACCTGGGTGGCTCAGTTGGTTAAGTGTCTGATTTGGCTTGATCATGACCCCAGGGTCCTGGGATCAAGGCCCACATCAGGCTCCCTGCTCAGTGGGGAATCTGCTCTCCCTCTCCCTCTGCCTCTCCCCCCCCCTCCCCACTTGCACTTGCTCTCTCTCTAAAATAAAAAATCTTTAAAAGAGAGAGAGAGAAAAACAAAGCTGGAGACATCACCATCCTGGGCCTTCAAGTTACATTACAAAGCTCTAGTAATCAAAGGAGAATGGTACTGGCACAAAAATAGACTCAGAGATAGTAGAACAGAATAGAAAACCCATAAATGAACCCACAATTATATCGTCAATTAATCACTGACAAAGCAGGAAAGAATATCCAGTGGGAAAAAGACAGTCTCTTTAACAAAACTGAACAGAAACATGAAAAAAATGAAACTGGACCACTTTCTTACACCATATACAAAAATAAATTCAAAATGGATGAAAGACCCAAATGTGAGATCTGAAACCAAAAAAATCCTAGAGGAGAACTTAGGCAGTAACTGCTTTGATATTGTACAGAAATCTGCCACATTTCTATATACCTTTCTAGATACATTTCCTGAGGCAAGGGAAACAAAAGCAAAAGTAAACTATCTGAACTACATCAAAGTAAAATGTTTCTGCACAGCCAAGGAAAACAGTTACCAAAACTAAAAGGCAACCTATGCAATGGGAGAAGATATTTGCAAATAACATATTTAATAAAGAGTTAATATACAAAATATATAAAGAAATTATGAAACTCAACACCCAAAATATGAATAATCCAATTAAAAATGGGCAGAAGATATGAATAGACATTTTTCCAAAGAAGACATATGGATGGCCAAGAGAAACATGAAAAGATGCTCAACATCACTTATCATCAGGGAAATGTAAATCAAAACTACAATAAACTATCACCTCACACCTGTAAGAATGGCTAAAATCAACCACACAAGAAACACCAAATGTTGGCGAAGATGCAAAGAAAGGGAAACCCTCTTGCCTTATTGGTGTGAATGCAAACTGGTACAGCCACTCACTATGGGGGTTTCACAAAGAGTTCAAATTAGAACTACTCTATGATCCAACAGTCACACTATTCGATATCTGCCCAAAGAATAAAAAAAAAAAATACTAATTTAAAGGGATTCAAGCACCATGTTGTTTATAGCAACAGCATCTACAATAGCCAAATTAGGGAAACATGCCAAGTATCCATCAACTGATGAATGGATAAAGAAGATATGGTGTGTGAATATATATATATATTTTTTTCTCTAAGTAGGTGTATTTTTAAATAGTTTTCAAGATATACATATTTTTTCCTCTAAAAAACATCTGTCAGAGCAGTTTTATTCCCATTTTGCTGGTCATTTTGTGGTCCGAGCCCCCTGCACCTGGTTTGGGGATTGATGGCCTGCCCAGGCGGAGACCCCGTGGGTAGCAGCTCTACCCAGTCTGTCCACAGCTCATGCAGGGCCACATGTGAGCTAAAACATCCATTTATTTCAAAGCAGTAATAATTTAAAATTATAAAAACCTTTCCGCCGTTGACTGTGTGGAGAGTGAGGTTAGAGACAGTTGGGTGCGGGAGCTGGGGATGCCCCGGCGGCCCCATGTACCCAGGCCCCTGCACCAGATGCCAGCCTAAAGACGGAGATCCTCCGAGTCTCTGCCCGCAGGGCCGGGGGTGGAGGTGCAGGAACTAAAGTGGGAGGGGGCACAATATATATATCACACACACCCTTAAATATTAATCAGTCATAAAAAAGAATGAAATCTTGCCATTTGCAGCTACATATCTAGAACTAGGGAGTTTTACGATAAGCAAAGTAAGTCAGTCTGAGAAAGACAAGTACCATATGATTTCACTCATATGTGGAATTTAAGAAACAAAACAAATGAGCAAAAGAAAAAAACAGATTGAGAAGCAAACCAAGAAAAAGACTCTTCACTATAGAGAACAATCTGATGGTTACCAGAGAGGAGGTCTGTGGCGGGATGGATGAAACAGGTGATGATTAAAGAGTGCACTTGTGATGATCACCGGGTGTTGCACGGACTTGCTGAATCACTGTATTATATACACAAAACTAATGTTACACTGTCTGTTAACTAACTGGAATTTTCAACCTTAAAAAGATAAGATTTGCTGAGTGCTTATCCTGTATTAATCATTAACTAAGCACTTCACATGTGTATCCCCTTACAGTTCTATGACATTTACACAGGAGTCACTACAATTACATCATTGTACACAAAAACAAACCACTAACGCTCAAATTAGGTACGATGCTTGCTCTTTATATTGGGTTATCCTATTAACTGACTAATAGGAAGAGTTGTCCAGGGACTGTTAAAACTCAGTGGACTTCAAACAAACTTTCAGTTAAAATACTTATTGTTGAAAGGGTAAGAGGGCTGCATAAATGAAATTGGTCATTATTGTTTATTCTAGGCACTAAAATATCCCATGTGCTACCACAAAAAAAATAAATAATTATAAATATAGGTAGATATATGAATATAAACACAGACAGTAATTCAACTACTTAAACTAGAAGACGGGAAATTGCTTTTTTGCAATCATAACCAAATCAGAGTCTAAAAACAGTCTTAATTTCAATGTGCATCTCTCAACCTTACAGTTAGAACTGCTCATTATGCTCCATTATGTCAGGTTATAAGGCAAAGCCACTGCTTGGACACCTGGAACAAGTCTCATTTTACGAATCTTTTGATTCTACATTCCATCAGGATTATTTTTGTGTGTGGACTGATCTGGTGCTCATACCATCAGAGTTATCTGGAAACAGGACTGGGTCAATGCATGGAAACTCTCAGTAGACATCAATGTTTCCACTTAAGCATTCTTGCTCTTGGGCGCCTGGGTGGCTCAGTTGGTTAAGCGACTGCCTTAGGCTCAGGTCATGATCCCGGAGACCTGGGATCGAGCCCCCCATCGGGCTTGCTTCTCTCTCTCTCAGTCCCTCTGCTTGCGTTCCCTCTCTCGCTGCGTTTCTCTCTGTCAAATAAATAAATAAAATCTTAAAAGAAAAAAGTCAGCAAGTTTACTTTAAAAAAAAAAAAGTTCTTGCTCTTTAAAAATCTCCCTAACTTGGGGCACCTGGCTGCCTCAGTCAAGTGGAGCATGCGACTCTTGATTTTGGGTTGTGAGTTCGAGCCCAGCATTCGGTATAGATTACAGAAATGACTTTACTAAAATTAAAATTAAAAAAAAACCTTCTATAACTTGTAATGGTACATATCAAGACTTGTATAATCTCCCAAAGTTTTGTTATACAGTTCAGCCATTTCCTAAAAAACAACAGTATTTGTATTATGTTGCTCCTGTGCCTGAAACCACTTGTCATTTTTTCAGATAAAAAATAACAAATAAGCAACTTTTTAGAAATAATGTCTCTGTATTTTGGAAAACTGGGAATAACTATATATTTTTTAAAATGGTGATATGATACTAACAAACAACAGAAAGGACTATTGATAAATGGTTTTATTATAAACTAAACTGTTGTCAGTTGGAATTATGGTTGAATTTCCTTTTAGAAATGAAAAAGGTAATGGCTATCAACAAGAGTAGTACTGGCTACTATGGGAAATTTCAGAATTTTTTGGAGGGCATTTTTTGGATTATATCAAGTATGTGTGGTAAGGCATTCAGTTTGTGAAAATAATAAATGCTAAGTTCTGCAAATGCACTGAGTTGTCCCATTCAACTATTAAATATCTTCCCAGATATTCAGTGGCAGGTATAACATGGAATCATTTATCATTATGTTCTACTTTGCTTGTGCACATTATTTTAATAAAATTACCTCCCTTGTGTTTCTTAAAATTTTCAAAATTAGGATATTAAAATGATTTTAAAAATTACTTTGTTGGTAGTTTCATTCCAAAAGAGGTAAAGAGTATATTATAAAATATTTATTCTAAAACTTTTTTTTTACCTAAGAAAGCTGAGAGCTACAGAATAAAATTGAAGAAGGCATTAGGATAGAAAAGCATAAGACTGAATCTTAGAAACTCCTAAACTAGAAAATGTCCAAAGTGTCCTGATGGCAACTTATGAGGTATGAAATCTCCTGATATAAAGTTGTGGTGCCTAGGTTTGTTTTAATAGCTTGACCTTTTCAGCTCCCTCAGTGAACCAGGGAAGCAAATGTTGATTTCAGTGATATTTTCAATAGTTTCTAGGTGTACCATTTCAAACTATTCAGGGAAAATCTTCTCAAAGATATTTGCTACACCAGGCTTTTGTTGTGTGTTGTTGGTGATAATGGTGACTTTATAACCACTTCAGTCTCTGGAGAATTATTCATGACATTGCCAAATGGAATTCTTTAAAATTAAAGTGACAGCTGAGAAAATGAGACCAGAAATCTTAGTATTAATAGCTCAAACTTTGACATCTTTATATTCTTTTGTATTTTAGCCCTTCTGGGCTATATGACTGAAGTCTTGCCCAAAAATGTGACCTTTCGAATGAGTTTTAAATAGTCAGTGGGCCAATTAAAACAAATGTTCATGGGCATCAAAGAACTCTTTTTTTAAAGAATGATCAGGATGAAGGCACAGGTAACCATTACTAATGGGATTTTGCCCATCTTCTTAATAATTCAATCATCTGCATAATCACAAAGCCTAAAATAGACTCACCTTTGTATTCCTTTTATTTATCACACAAACACTGGCATATAACCGCACAATACAGAATTATCTCCAAAGAACATCTTTTCTTGGTTCTTTTTTCTCTGAAGCTAAAGAATGATTCATGCAGATAAGATGCAACTCAAGAGAAAGCATATTATTGATTAAAATCCTAAAGTGAAGAATGTAAGAAGACTGTTTCTAACCAATAGTTTAACAGTGATTCTTCTATGAACAAAAACATATGAACATATGAAGTGTCCAACCACTTGTTTATTGAATGAATGAGTGTAGTAATTAATGAATGAATACATCTGTGGAGTGTTTGTAAGTACTAATTAAAACTCTACTTTGGAAATAAGTTAAGCTAAAACATAAAGAACATTCCTAATATGCTTTTTCATATAGAAAGATCATAAAAAGAATATAATTAATCATATTGGAGTAAATAATTAGAAAATTTAAATATATTTGGTGCTTTCTGTGTGTGCCTGTACTGTTTTCAGATTTTATATATAAACTTACTTCATTCTTACAACAAATCTATGAAGTGTAATATACCATTCTATAGACTAAGAATCTTGTTAAAGTGACTTGCCCTAGGACACATGAGACTTTCGGATGCTAAATAAAAATGCCACTGCTTGAGCTGCTGAGCAAGAAGATCGGGTGTACTGGTGAAAACTCAGTATTATAGGTTTGCAGGAGTTAAGACTTTTGTAGTAGGTACTAGAAAGATGAATTAACTTAAGCAACAACAAAAACAGGCAGTGTTTCTCTTGGACTGCCTTACAGACCCAAGGATAAGATGATGGACAGACCTATGAAAGGACCAGAATCAAGAATAGGAAAACTGCCAGGAACATTACAGAATTTTTCCTGTTTCTCCATTTTCCTTAGTGCTTGGCTGTGGTCTTCCTCTTCTTCTCTCGGCTCCCAAGTTCACATAACCATTGATGACTTCCTACCTAACTTGTTACAATTCTGGGCACAAAAACCAATTAAAATTCCCTCAGTTCAAATGTTAAATTCCTGGAGAAGAAGCTTTAAGTGTCCAGATTGAGTCGGGTAATAACTTCTGCTCCAAACAACGTGCTGCTGTGTGATTCTGTCCACCCCGTACTTCTGCCATCTCCTCTATGACTGCACGGCACGCAGAACCAAGGTGGCTTTCTGGAAAGCCCCTCTGTGACCATGTGGAATGATAGCTTCCAGGATTTCAGGAAGAGACCTTGGTAGACACCTATCTCAAGAATCATGCACTTAAGATGCCAAATATTCAAGAGAACATCTTGCTAGTTGCTTTCAACAGGCTCTCCTATGTTGGTATCTAGTGTTGTGATATAATTTTAGTGTACTGAGCCATCAGGTTTTCTGATCAGAAACTACACTTGAGCGGTGCCTGGGTGGCTCAGCCAGTTAAGTGTCTGCCTTTGGCTTAGGTCATGATCCTAGGGTCCTGGTATGGAGACCCACATCAGGCTCCCCGCTGAGCAGGGAGCCTTGCTTCCTTCTCTCCCTCTGCCCCCTACTCATGCTCTCCTTCGTTGTCTCTCTTTTTCACAAAAAAATTTTTTAAAAAAATTTTTAAAACTACACGTGATCAGCTTATCTATAGACAGTATTTCATGTTTTAGGAAATTAACATTAGGTTAACTCATAAGAGACAGTTTTAAAAATTAAAATAAAAATAAAATATAAAATAAAATATAACATAAGAAGGAAAGAAAGAAAGAAAGGGAAAAGAAAGAAAGAAAGAAAGAAAGAAAAAAAGAAAGAAAGAAAGAAAGAAAGAAAGAAAGAAAGAAAACAAAATACTTAGCTCCAATTTAATACAATGACAAAGAGGTCTGAATCAAGGATCATGACTGATCCTGAATGTTAAGACTTTTCAGGATGCTAAGTTATAGATCAACGGCTTGATTAAAAAAAAAAAAAATAGGCAATATGGGGCGCCTGGGTGGCTCAGTTGGTTAAGCGACTGCCTTTGGCTCAGGTCATGATCCTGGAGTCCCAGGATCGAGTCCCACATTAGGCTCCCTGCTCAGCGGGAAGCCTGCTTCTCCCTCTCTCACTCCCCCTGCTCGTGTTCCCTCTCTGGCTGTGTTTCTCTCTGTCAAATAAATAAAATCTTAAAAAAAAAAAAAAAACAGGCAATAATCATTAGTAGGTGCATTGTGCTTTCTCTAAGAAAAGGACATTTTTTTCTAAATAAGTAGGGCAGACCTCTCCTTCTGGACAAGGGAGAAGTATCCACGAAGTAATGTAGTATAAACACTGAAAATTCTTATCCTTCTCCTTTTATGTAGTCTGCCTTCTCTGAGTAACAACTGCTTTGGTTATATTCCAGACCTAAGGACGCCATTGTGATTCGACTGGAGTATTCCCTAGGCTTCCTCAATAAAATATTTGCAAATATCTCTTGACATATACTGTTTTTCAGAGGGATGCTTTTATCTTTTTATTCTGATTTTTATTATTTTTCCATCAGAGAATGACTTTTATGTATGTGTGTGTGACAAGAAATACAGATAGATTATTATCAAGAACATTCTGTAACTGAAGACTTAATTAAGAGGTAGAGTCAAAAATCAGGAAGTGAATGGCATCAGAACCAAAGTGTAACTATAAGAATAAATGGAACAGGCCCAGGAAGTCTGCCACAAATTTTGCTAGTATAAAATCATTTAATGGACAAACTAGTATGTCTGGTTGTCTCAGGCTGGATAAAAACACAAGACCAAGATGTGCCTCAGCAAATACAGCATAGTACAGCAAGAACCCATCAGCTGAAATTTTGGGGAAGCAATCATATGTAATCTGCCAAAAGAGTTGTGTATGGATGGTGTACTACATGGATCTAGAGGGCACTTTACATGCTAGTCATAATATATTGGTATTTTGATTACAGATTTATGACAGATAATAAGAATGTATCTTGAGGAGGGTGTGCCTTTTTCAAATTCACATAAAGCTGATATATAGGCTACAGTGGTACCACTTACCATTTTTGTACAGGTAGAATACAAATGCTTCTAAAGACTGTAAAGGAAACCAGTTATCTTAACCTCTGATCAGTGTTAACAGCTCTGCTTTTCAAGAATGGACAATATATTATGTGCTAGGCATAAGATCAGACATTTCATCTTTTGTCTATAATCAGATGCTAACCACCAGGTTACCCACCTAACTATTGTAATCAGCATTTGATGGCTTACAATTTTGGTTAAATAGATTCTGAACCTACAATCTGATTCACAATAGCTAAAACTTCTATTCTCATAACTTAAAACATTTCTTAGAATTTTATTCAAAATTCTAAAGAACCCTCCAACTTTTTCCTCTCCTCCCCCCCTCCTTGAAGTAAACTGTGAGTTTTGAGAACTTCTTTGAATCATCTTACAATACATGATTTGTGTGGTAGAGAGAGACCAAAGAGAGAAAGAGATCCCAAGAAGATAAGCTTTAGTAATTGAACTTGAGACGTTGAGGAAAGAAGGCAGAGGATGCCTCTCTGAACAGTGCTTGAACAGTGGTTTCTATCATCCCTATTGTGCGACTGACTAACCAATGGTTTGTTTTATAATTTGAAAGCCAAACTAAAGGGGAAAGAAAACTCCTATCTTGCCAATAATTTGAGGCTTGGAGATGCACATATTCCCATGGGAGGCATGCACCAGGTGTGAGAGCATGGAGCCATTGCTGTTGGCTGTTGATTACTCTCTGTGTAATCTGAAAAGCTTCTATTCCCACAGCTTTATGTAATATATCAACAGTAATAGATTCATAATCATTATCCAGCCTACTGGAAGTTTGGCCACTGTGACAGATGTCTTCTCAATTTCATGTTGTGAGCTCTCATTTATTACCCCTCCTTCTGAAAAATATCTTACATAAAAATCTAGCATTAATGTATCTGATGTGATGTTTACATTCAATTGGGACATTAGTTATCAATTTCTAATTTCCAGCGAATAGTTAATTACCCATAATGAGCCAAACACACTAGGCTGATTTGGCATACTTCATCCTCGCTACAGTTTATGGTAAATATTACCAGATGATAAATAATTAAACTCTGAATTATGCTTGTGTTTTTAATATTTGGAGTGATCCATATTTTGTCTAAATAATTAAAGGTATTATTTTCTTTTAGAATCTCAGAGATTTATCTTAGATTACTTTGTGTGTCTTAGATTGTTATCTTAGAGATATTCCATCACTGGAAATGTAGAGTAATCCCCAAAAATCTCCACCAGGTCCAGCAGTAACCCCAAGACCACCTTAATTGCCATCTCCTTATAAGGAAAACTGCATGCATTCTCACCATATTCTATTTTTTCTTCCTCATCTCTGACCCAGTAGACTTCGACTGAATACACGAGAAAGGAACAAATATATTTCCCTCTATTTATTATTTAGTTTCTTAGCAAACTCTTGAGTTTAAGACACATATTTTTACTTTTTTTTTTAATTTATATATTTATTTGAGAGAGAGATAGAAAGAGAGACTTAGGGCAGAAGGGCAGAGAGAGAGAGTCTTAAACAGGCTCCACACAGAACACAGAGCTCCACATGGGGCTCTGCTTGATCTGAGGACCCTGAGATCACAACCTGAGCTGAAACCAAGAGCCGGGTGCTTAACCAACTGCACCACTCAGGCGCCCCAGGACCCATATATATCTACTTTATTTTTTTTAAAGACTTTATTTATTTATTTGACAGAGAGAAACACAGCCAGAGAGGGAACACAAGCAGGGGGAGTGAGAGAGGAAGAAGCAGGCTTCCCGCTGAGCAGGGAGCCTGATGTGAGGCTCAATCCCAGGTCTCCAGGATCATGATCTGAGCCGAAGGCAGTCCCTTAACCAACTGAGCCACACAGGCGCCCCTATATTTAGTTTAAATATTTATAAAACTAATTGGGCTTGAATATATACTTTCAGGGTTCTGATATTACTTTTATTATTGTGATTCCTTTAGCTTTGAACAAAAATTATTATTGTTACTGTTTTTAAGTATTTACTGCCTGGTTTGTTTCATTTGATTGCTGCCTGTGTTTTCATTCTTACTAATTTTTAAATATATTTTACTAATTACTTCTTTTAAATAATTTTGAAAATCTTAGAAACAGTCATAGATAATAATAATGAGTTATAGCCCTTACAGAGAGAGTAAGAAAGAAAGTGCTACCTCTATGCAGAACGCAAGTCCCCTACACACAAAATTCTTTCGGTCTTTTAGTTTATCATTAGATCACCCAGAAAGCACAGGTTAAAAGCTTTAAAAAAAAAAAAAAAAAAAAAACTGTCTCCCTTGAATGCTTTTTGAAGAGCTTACAACATTTCTTCTCCATTTGCATGTTTTCTTATTGCTCTGACAGTAAGTGGGAGGCCAGCTGGAAAGAACTGTGAAAAATACATGTTTGGTATGGATGAGTCTGAGATTTCCATAAGCAGTTCCATTTGCCAGCATCTGAGATCAATTTCTTACAATGACATTGAATAAAAACCTGTTAATACATCACTTGTAAGCTTTAAAGCCGCCCATTCTACAAAGTGTATCTCCCACTGACTTCCATTTGTGCTCTACCTCATTAGGAAGAACATTTAGTTGTATTAAAATTAATTTCCTGAATAGCATTAAGAAATAGGCCTAAATATTAAGATTGCCTTTTTTAAAAGATTTTATTTATTTATTTGAGAGAGAATGAGTGGGAGCAAGCATTACAGGGGAGAAGCTCAGAGGGAGAAACAGACTCCCTGCGGAGCTGGGAGCCCAATGTGGGACTCGATCCCGAGACTCCAGGATCATGACCTGAGCTGAAGGCAGTGGCTTAACCAACTGAACCACCCAGGTGCCCCTTAAAATTGCTTTTTTGGTTCTTTAAATCCATAAGCATAAAATATATTCCCATTTGTCTCATCTTCTGTTTCTTTCATCAGTGTTTTATACTTTTCAGAGTATAGGTATTTCACCTCCTGGTCAAGTTTATTCATAGGTATTCTATTATTTTTGGTACAATTATAAATAGGATCATTTTCTTAGTTTCTCTTTCTACTACTTCATTATTAGTGTATATAAAAACAATAGATTTCTATATATTCATCTTGTATCCTGGGAATTTACTCAATTTATTTTTCACTTCTAGTAGTTTTTTGATGAAGTCTTCAGGGTTTTGCTAAAATGCCCATAGTACCCAAAGCAATCTACAGATTTAATGCAACCCCTATCAAAATACCAACAACATTTTTCACAAAACTAGAACAAATAATCCTAAAATATATGGAACCACAAATCACCCTGGATAGGCAAAGCAATCTTGAGAAAAAGGAACAAAAGCTAGAGGCTATACCATCCTAGATTTTGAGATATACTGCAAAACTATAGTAATCAAAACACCATGGTACTGGCACAAAAAAATTAACACAGAGATCAGTGAAACAGAATAGAGAGTGCAGAAATAAACTCATTTTTACACAGGCAGTTAACCTATGACAAGGAGTGCAAGAATATACAATAGGGAAAAGACAGTCCGTTCAACAAATGGTGCTGAGGAAACCAAACAGATATTACAGAAGAGTGAAACTGGACCACTTTCTTATACCATGTACAAAAATAAACTTAAAATGGATTAACGACATAAATGTGGAACGTGAAACCATAAAAATCCTAAAAGAAAACATAGGAAGTCAATTTCTTTGACATTAGGCATAGAAACATTTTTCCACATATGCCTCCTGAGGGAAATGAAACAAAAGCAGAATTAACTAGTGGGATTAATAAAAAGTTTTTGCACAGCAAAGGAATCATTAACAAAAGAAACAGACAACCTACTGAATGGGAGAAGACATTTGCAAATGACATATTCAATAAGGGGTTAATATTTAAAATATATAAACTTATACAACTCAACACCAAAAAATGCTGAATCCAACTTAAAAATGTTAAAAAGACATGAATATTTATCCAAAGAAGAAATACAAATACAAAACAGATTGTTTTGGAAGGGGAGGTGTGGTGGGTATTAAGGAGGGCACGTATTGCATGGAGCACTGGGTGTGGTGCATAAACAATGAATCTTGGAACAGTGAAAAAATAAAATAAAATTTAAAATAAAACAAACAAAAAACAGACACACAAAAAGATACTCAGCATCACTCATCGTCAGAAAAATGCAAATTAAAACCACAACTGAGATGTTACTTCACACCTGCCAGAATGGCTAAGACTAAAAGCTCAAGAAACAAAAGCATGGGTGAGGATGTGGGGAAAAAGAGGAGCTTTTGTGCACTGTCAGTGGGAATGCAAACTGGTGCAGCCTCTTGGAAAACAGTCTGGAGGTTCCTCAAAAAATTAAGTACAGAACTACCCTATGATCCAGTAATCCTACTATGGGGCATTTATCCAAGCAGTACAAACATACTAATTTGAGGGCACCTGGCTGGCTCAGTTGTGAAGCATCTGCCTTCAGGTCATAATCCCAGGGTCCTGGGACTGAGCCACACTGGGCTCCCCGCTCAGCGGGAAGCCTGCTTCCCCTTCTCCCACTCCCCCTTGCTTGTGTTCTGTCTCTTGCTCTCTGTCAAATAAATAAAAAATCTTTAAAAAAATACTAATTTGAAGGGATACATGCACCCCTATGTTTAAAGCAGCATTATTACAATAGCCAAATTATAGAAGAAAACCAAGTAACCACCAATAGATGAATGCATAAGGATGTTGTGTGTGTATATATATATGTATATATATATATATGTATGAACACAGATGTATACATACATACATATAATAAAAATGTATGCATATATATGTGTGTATATGTGTGCGTATATATATACGCACACATATACACAATGGAGTGTTATTCAGCCATCAAAATGAATGAATGAAATTTTGCAATTTGCAACAACATGGATGGATCAAGAGACTCTAATGCTAAGCAAAATAAGCCAGACAGAAAGACAAGCACTGTATGATTTCATGCATATGTGCAATTTTTTTTTTTTGCATATGTGGAATTTAACAAACAAAACAAATGAACAAAGAAGAAAGGAGACAAACCGAAAAAACAGACTTTTAACTATAGAGAACAAACAGATGATTACCAGAGGAGAGGTGAATCGGAGGAGATGAGTTAAATAGGTGAAGGAGATTAGGAGTACTTATCTTGGATGAGCACTGAGTAGCATATGGAATTCTTGAATCACTATATAGTACCCCTGAAACTAGTAATATGACACTGTATGCTAACTATACTGGAACTAGAATAAAATTTTTAAAAATGCACAAAACAAACTGGTAGTTGCCAGAGGTAAAGTGGGTGAGACAACGAGTTAAATAGATAAGGGAAATTAAGAGAATACTTATCTTGATGAGCATGAGTAATGGATAGAACTGTAGATCCTTATATTGTACATCTAAAATTAATATAACACTATATGTTAATTATACTTCACTTTTAAAAAGAGAGAAAGAAAAGTTTATATTTTTGTATGTATCAAAGTTCCTGGGTCTTATTGGAAAGCCAGTGACACTTTTCTATTAGAAGAGCAGAAACATTCAAAGGATAGAGAGGACTCAGAAAAGCATTTTTCATCAGCATGTCAAAGGTCATTTGCCTAGTGGTTAAGGTCATGGGCTCCGGCAATAAAACCACGTGGTTGCAAAAAAGACTCTCCATTGCAATAGTGAGGATGGAAGCACAGGCAAGAAAAAAGCATGTCCTGCCACACTTTGAGAGAGAATTAGGAGAGCTTCTCTAAGATCATGTTTGACCCTGACATGTCATGATTCTATAATTACTTTTACCTACACAGAGAAATGCAACCTTGTTTCTGCTAAAGTCAAGACCCAATATAACAAAACACAGTTTGTCCAAAAATCAGTTGGTAAATTCAGTGAATTTTAAGGAGACTTTTGGGTGATCTAAGTCTAGACTATGAAAGGATAGTGGTAAAAACAGAATTGCAAAGGAAAATAAACACAAAGAAAAGGAAGCTAAAATAAAATCTATGGCCTGAATAAACATAACCTACTCAAAAGTGCAGAGAACTCCCTTTACTATATTTTAATGTAATTTATGTTTCATATGCTTTAGGTATGCTGTCTGGCACTATTTGTTTTTCTCTAAATGGTACATCAGTGATTTAAAAAAGGAAAGAAACCTCTTCAGTTTTTCCATTTTAGATTAAATAATTCTAGGTAATGCTTCGACAGTGAAATCTAATCTCACGTGACCTCCAAGGTCTTTTTGATCGGAGCTCTTCAAGATGTTAGGAGTCTGTGACATGTTAAACACACAACCCAAATCTGCCATGACCAAGTCGATTTCAGATTTCCATTGTTACCAAGCTTGTGGACTAGATGGATATGGGCTTCGTAGAGTGGTTTATAATTTATCTGGTTGTCTTTCTGTGCTTAATCCATCTGCGGGAGTGACAGCTTGACATAATCATAGCTTCAAATAAGTAATTCCATTCACTATCAGTTTTTAATTTTATTTCCTCTTTCCTTTATTGATGCAGTAAAGTGCTGGTTAATCTGCAGAGCCCAGGCAAGCCCGGTGTTGTCAGTATTAATTTCACACTACTGCATCTTCATATTTGGTCTTATACAGTAATTAAAGGAAATCATTATAACGTTGAAATTAAGCTGGATGTATAATCTTTGGCTTTAGTTTGCATGAGACCAATAGATGATTCATAACAATCTTTATTATTTTCTTCACATAGCCAAGATTTTCCTTCTTGAGTAAAATATTGAGTCATACGCATTTCTTTGTCAGTGTACCTTTTATTTTATAGTATGCATCCTTCCCCAGAATACCTATCCTCTAGGCAGATGTTAGTTATTCTTTTAACTCTGCTAAGATTTACATTTTCGAAGAGTCGTGGTTCTCAAAGTATGGTACCCAGAGAAGCAGCATTAAAATCACATGCAGCCTTAGTCTACTCACACTGCTATAATAGATCAGTGACTTATAAATAGATTGGTTGCTTATAAACAACAGAAAATTTATTTGTTACAGTTCTGATAGCAGAAGACTAAGATCAGGATGCTAGAATGGTCAAAATGATCAGGTGAAGACCCTCTTCCAGCTTGCAGATTAACAACTTCTCATCATATTCTCCTATGGTGGAAAAGAAGGTGAGGAAGCTCTCTGGGGTTTCTTTTATAAGGCCACTAATCCCATTCATAAGGGCTCCACCCTGTCACCTAATTACCTCCCACAGGTTCCACCTCCTAACACCAAACTTTAGGATTGCAACGCCTGAATTTTAGGGGGACACATATTCAGTCCATAAACATGGACATTTGCTAAAATGCAGATGCTACTAAATCGAACTCTGGAGACTGGGGCCCTGCAATCTGTTTTAACAACTGTTCTAAGTGATTCTAATGTGTATGCTTAAGTTTGAGAACCACTAAGTTAGAGGGTCGGGTTTTCCTTTTATTTATTTATTTATTTATTTACTTACTTACTTACTTACTTACTTACTTACTTACTTATTTATTTATTTGAGTTAGAGGGTTTTTTTAAAGTATTTTGCACACTAAATTTACTTTATCATTATAACAGCCTGCGGAGCAACCTCATTAACCCCATTTTATAAATGAAGGAAAAAGGGCTTAGAAAACTAGCATTTGCTTAAGTTCTCAGAACTGGTAAATCGTAAGGTTTGGATCTATACCTGAAATTTCACCATTTTTTTCTTCCACATTTATGGATTCAAAAAATATCTCAAAGGAAATATCATGTGGATACCCAGCACATAAATTAGATAAAATCAGATATTTCTTTTATTGAAATGAAATTTTATTCTTTTATTGAATTATATGGGAGTATAACTTCCATAAAATCACATCCACTTACTCCATGCCCCTTTTCCCCCATACACACATCATCACCTACTCCCACAGTGAACAGTCAGCTATCTATTTGTAGATTCTTCAAACGATAATACACAGGCTCCACTTTAGATTCTGCCCATACTAGTAAATTCCTTGACTGTCATGCTTAGGAATTTGAACTTCAATGCTACAAATCAGTGAGACTGCCCTTCAGGGCCACAGATGGATACTTTGCTATGGAGGGAGGACTGGGATTTTGCAAGAGGTCCACCAATCTAGAGGTGTAGGAAGCAGTGACTTGAGACAGGATGAATAATATCTCCTTTAAACATGTGATACAAATATTCAAATGTCTAGTGATTAATAAAATACCTATTTATCTAAGACTACACTAGATACAGAGCAATATTATGTCATCATGGATTTTATTAAGCAACAAATACCAAAGTTGAGCGACTAGCACATAGCCATTTGAAGAATTTACTGATGTTAAAAGGGAAATTCAGGGGCGCCTGGGTGGCTCAGTTGGTTAAGCGACTGCCTTCAGCTCAGGTCAAGATCCCGGAGACCCGGGATCGAGCCCCACATCAGGCTTCCCGCTCGGCGGGAAGCCTGCTTCTCCCTCTCTCACTCCCCCTGCTTGTGTTCCCTCTCTGCCTGTGTTTCTCTCTGTCAAATAAATAAAATCTTAAAAAAAAAAAAAAAAAGGGAAATTCAGACTCAAAGTTTGGTAATTCTCGCCATTTATGCTTCTTTTTGGTCCACACCTCCTGTCTCCATTCAAATTCAAGGCTTAATTTACCTTGACTATCAAAATAACTTGGGTGGCCATATAATTTATTATCTAAACTAGAATACTTCTGAGAGTGAAAGAGGGCACTATTAATAATTACACTAGGAAACTGCCATAAACCAGGACATCCCTAAGCAAACAGAAAGTACGGTAGTCCCAGTAAAAACTACTTCCTTCCCCACCCCTGGCCTCTCTCTTTTGCTACCCAATGTGCACACGGCTTGCATGGTGAATACATGATCCTGGTCATGTCACTTCCTTGCTCAAAGTTCTTGTCATTCCCTGACAAAAGAAAATTTAGATTACTTGTGCTGACATTTAAGTTCCTGCAGAATTTCAGGATTTGTATTTTAATCATTATCTCTAGTCAAGACTGGCTGCATAACTTTTGAGAGCCAGTAAAAAATGAAAACATAGGATCCCCCTGTTCAAAATCTACTACAAATTTCAAAATGGCAACCACAGGGCAATAAACCAAATATAGGGCTCTGTGGAACTCCAACCGAACCAGCCCATCCACTAGCCTCCTGCATATCTGGAACTCTCCTGCCTTTCTCAGGGCCTCCTTGGAATGCCTCATTCCTCATTTCTGTCCTTTCAAACTCAATTTGTACTTTAAAGTCCAGCTCAGAAAGTATTTCTTTGCACATAAGGTTTATCTTAATTCTGCTTTGATTTCTTCTTCCTTAAAACTCCCAATTCTGTTTTGTTTGCATATTTCTCTTAGGTCATGTTTTATTACCTTAATCATCTTCTTCAACTAGGTCAATCATCCGTACCACCTAGTTCCAGTTTAGTTATAGAAACAAAGTAAGAATTCCAAGAATATTTGCTGAATGAATGCATCAGTACATTTTTAAATTTCACTTCCTTTCCAAAAATGCAGAATATTATTATTTGCAGACAATAATCCAAATTTCATTATACATTTTCAACACTGCCTAAGTAGATGTTGGTTTATCTTCACTTGGAGGAAATTATTCATTTTTTATGTCAATATATACATAATACTACCTAAGATTTCCCTTGTTTTTACATAGTATGGAAAAGGGAAATGCTACTTCCTAGGCACATATCAAGTGCATAAAAATGTAACAGAACCACTTATAAAATGTATCTATTTTCCTGTTTACAAAACCCATGTACTAATATGCCTGAGTTACAAATGAAGAAATGAAGATCCACATGGTAAAGTCACCTGCCCAAAAATCACACAACCAGTGAGTGAGAAGTCAGAATGACATCTGACTGTGTCCTGTCTGTACCTCCCACCACACAACACTACTTTCAGAAGAACAGCTCCTTAAAAGATAGGTGGTGACAATCTGCCAATTTAACATTCAATTTATGAAAAGATGACAACAAACTGTTAAGGCCTATGGCTGGGCATTTCCACAGTGGCATCCACCTGTAGGAATCTCTTCCCTATGTTTCAGGTAAAGAGATGAGCCATCCTCAAGATATGATCAGTTCTGAGGCCACTCTAGGTGACTAGGTAACCTGGCAGCAGATCCAAGGGTACCCACACAAGCCTTGACTCCTCGCCCTTCTGAATATATACCTTAACAACTTGATGCTGTCCTTAGTTCTGCAGCCAGTAAATATTTGTTGGCTAAAAATGAATAAGTGGAGACATTATAAAACTCCTGAATTTCCATAGTTGACTCTAATGAGAAACATATCTCAGCTAATAATTCCAGATGGAAATAAACACTCAGGATCCCATAAGGGTCAACAGACCCCCTCCACAATGCAAGGCCAGTTTTCCTTAGGCAAGGATGGTTTCTTTTCAGAGTTCCCCAATCTTGATTACAACATGTCCTCAATTGTTGAGTACTTGGTTATGTTAAAGATCTTGCTTTTGGGTCTAATTTCATAATTCTGATTTGCCTAATAACTGTGCATCCCCAAAAACTGCCCTCAGAATCAACACATTTCGTTGCATTTGACAATTATGAAACAGCTGATGCTCCAGAGGGGAAAAAAAAAATCTCAGAGTTATGAGAAGCTCACTTTAGCACAATTACCCTAGGTGGAAGTGAGGGTCTAAGGTCCCTAGGAAGTGGGAACAGGTCAGAACAATCAGACAAAGGGTTATGTTTAACTCACTAATTAGAAACCTCTGTATCTAACATAAGGAGGCACTTGTAAACTCAACAGTGCTCTAGAGTGAATGGGGCTTTTAACCCATACTTTAGAGATGGCCTGCCCCCCATTTTCTCTTCAGATCCTGTGATATCTCTAAGCTTTTCACTTCATTTCTGAGAAAGATCACAGACACAGCACAACAGTCAGTAAGACTATTTCCCCTTTAACACTGGCATTAATTCATTCTCTGAGATTCAGCTCCAAAGTCAAATTTCTCTGATGTTTCCCTCAATTCCCAAAGAGGTTATAAAATGTTATAGTAGAAAAGATTAAGGATTTTGGATCCAGTTCAAATGCTGATTCTTTGATTTATTTGCTGGTGAGCCTGGGAACATAACTTAACTTCTCTGAGCCTCAGACAGCTTAGATGATGATCCTTACCCAATCAGATTTTTATGTGATGGCACCTGCTTAATGAATGTCAGCTCCCATCTCCTTATTATATCTTCACTATATGCAGTACCATCATTAACACATTTTAGATTCTACCTTATAGTCAGGTTTGAATATACATGATTTTTTTTTCTTCTATGATGCAAACTGCCTTTCAAGAAAAGGAGCTGTGCATCCTTGTTGACTCAGTCTACCTTTTATAATGTATGTTCAGTGCATGCTCTTTATATAGAATTAGATTAATTTTATTCATAGAAAGGGAATGAACTTTGCTCCAAAAGGCTAAGCAAATAATCATTAATATAGGCATTTACCCAAAGAAAATATATACATGGCCAACAGTTATATAAAAAGATGCTCAATATCACTAATCATCAGGGAAATGCAAATTAAACTATAATGAGATCATTTGTTGAAAGAGAAAGAGAAAGAAAGAGGAGAGGAGAGAAAAGAAGAGGGAAAAAAAAGATGGAAAGAGGGAGGGAGGAAGGGACGGAGGAAAAGACAAGACAAAAGACAAGAAAAAGAAAAGAAAGAAAAAAAATAACAAGTCTTGGCAAGAGTATGGAAAAATTGGGACCTTTGTGCATCATTTGGGAGAATATAAAATGGTGCAGCCACTATGGGAAAATGGTATGGGAGTTCCCTAAAAATTCAAAATAAAATTATCATACGGTCCAGCAATCCTATTTCTGGGTATTTATCCAAAAGAATTGGAAACAAGATCTCCAAGAGATATTTGCACTTTGACATTCATTGCAGCATTCTACACATTAGCCAAGTAACGGAACAGTCTCAAAGTCTCAAAGAAAATAGAGTATATACATACACTAGAGTATTATTCAGCCTTTAAAAAGAAGTAAATTCTGTCATATGCTACAACATGATGAACCTTGAGAACATTATATTAAGTGAAGTAAGTCAGTCACAGACAGACAAATACTACATGGTTCCACTTATTTAAGACCTCAAGTAATGAAACTCACAGATACAAAAAGTAGATTGATGGTTGCCAGGGTCTAGGAATGGGGAAATGGAGAGTTGCTGTTTCAGAGGGTATAGCGTTTCAGTCTTGCAAGATGGAAAACAGATCTAGAGATCCACTGTACAACAATGTGCATATAGTTAACACTACTATACTGTACACTTAAAATTTTGATAAGAAGGTAGATTTCATGTTATATGTTTTTACTACACACAAAACATAATTATTATTAATAAGGTATTGCTTGTCTTGATTGCTTATAAACTTCTCATATTTAGCACTTCCTTTAAAAAATCTTGAAAGAATGGAAGTATTTTTAGTGCCTTGCTACTTTAGTACTCTGGGACTAAAGAATAGTGATTCTTGACCTGAGTATCACAACAGTCAAACCAAAAGGTATCCCAAAAGTAAACTAGCTCAGTCAATGTAAGTAATACTATTAATTTGTATTCACAGTAGGTAAAGAGTTCAGATTACACATGATGATGAATGTGTGTATGTGCACTTAATTATCTTGTTTTAAACGGGTTAACCCTGTGAAAGCATGACCCTCACATCTCTGTTATGGTTCAAATAACTATTCCATGATGTATTTATTTTGTCAAATTCAAATTTTTTTTCAAAGTAGGTCACTTTAATCTTTTCATCTAGAAATTATGACTCTTTGAAGACAGATTAGGTGCACTTTTTTCCCTTCTGCTCTCCTCTCCTCATCTCTACTCCAATATCTAGCAGAGTAGCTTGTCTCTTGTAGGCTATCAGTGACATTTTTTTGAATGAAAAAATATTTATACATTTAATTTTTTTAAAAAGTACTGCAAGTATTTCATTAGAAGAGAACAGAACATGGGGCACCTGAGTGGCTCAGTTGGTTAAGCGACTGCCTTCGGCTCAGGTCATGATCCACGATCAGGTCCCACATCGGACTCCCTACTCGTGGCAGGAAGCCTGCTTCTCCCTCTCTCACTCCCCCTGCTTGTGTTCCCTCTCTGGCTGTGTTTTTCTCTGTTAAATAAATAAAATCTTTTAAAAAAAAAAAAAGAAAAGAAGAGAACAGAACTTGTTCGTTCCTTCTCCAAGCATTTCAAATTCAGAATACTTTAAGGAACAGTTATGTAAACATTTGCCTTCTGAGGTAGCTATTGATGGAAGAGTTTCTATTTTATAGAACAGTCAGGATTATAAGGAGTCTGACAGTTCATTTATTGTGATTTCTAGGCTTACAAAATAGGAAATTAAAACCCAAACCCACCTAGAGAATTGACTCTCAGGGACTCGGGCCAGGGTCTTCTGTTTTCTATACCTGGCTGCATTTAATTAAAATCCCTGGCTTCCCTATAGCAAAGACAGTAGCTAAAATGACAGCTTTTAGTGGATCTCAGAGTATCTCTGTGGACAAAGAAATACGTTATCATTTACTACATTGTACTGTCTTAAAGTATCTTCTGTACTCTCCTTTCAAAAATCACACAAACACACACCCATTTTTTACACTCTCAGCCAAGGAACATTTGCCAAGTCTTTCTGACCACCAGGGGGCCACCACGAGAACTGGACAAGCCTGGAACAAACTCCTAAAATACCCACCTCATTCTGTCAAGGAAACAACTGTGTGGATTACTAGAATATGAAAAATATTGCCTTTCAGAAACCTGAAGCTTTCTTTAAATTACAGTACTATAGCTGCACGAAGTCATTCCGTCACTAAAATACAGTGTAGCACAAAAATTTAGATTCAGTACATTTTCAATCACTCACTGAATTCAAATTGTCATTTTCCTTCAGAGTAACTGGTTCATTTATAATTTTAAGGAATTATTATTTTTGCATTTGCATGATTTATAAGGTGCACAATTGATTAATACAATAGTGCATGTTTATAATTTATCATTGTATGTTTGCACATACATTGGAATAGAAATTATAAATTTTTGATGAGATAAATGGTATTGTGGATTTTTTTTAAGTCCTTAGCCTTTAAATATATTTTAACTATTTATGGATGAAAATGAAACAGTGTCCAGGATTTGCTTCAAAATATTTCAAAAAGGAAGAAATATGTGGGAAAAAAGATTAAAGGGATGTGACCATGTGCATTATGTAATGATCCAAACAATGTAAAATATTTTACACACTATATGTATATGTGTGTAATATGATATTTTATAACTTAATGTTTAAAGATTTATTTTTATTATTATTATGTATTTGAGGGAGAGAGTGAGAATAAAGGGAGGGAGGGGCAAAGGGCAACGCAGAATCTAGTGACCTGAGCCAAAATCAAGAGCTTGCCACTTAACTGAGTCACCCAGGAGCTCTGACAATTTTATATTTAAATGATATAGGTATATGGGTAGGAAAAGCTCATGATAAACCTCAACTGTAAATAAAAGCTAGATTTTTAAGATAGGATTACAGATGATTTTTATCTTCTTTGACTTTTTTGTGTTTTATATAACAAATATGTATGAGTAATATAATCAGGAAGACATTATAAACACAAAGTGTCCAAAAATTACAAGTATTTGGATACACTGAAAATTATATAAAGATGATATTTATACACATAGCTATATCCACTTCCCTCTGGTATATCATAGAATGCGGTCGTGTCGAATCACTGCTGGGATTTAGCAATGAATTAGCTGTTTTATATGCAAACTACAGTCAGATTCCTTCTTTCCTCCAGGAGTATTTATGCTTTAAGAGCTTCTTAGAATAGTAGTTTTTAATCAAGGGAGATCACGTTCACCCAGGAGGTATTTGGCCACGTTTGGCACCGTCCTGGAAAAAGTCTTAGCTCTACCTAATACTTTCATATTTGATATCAGAAAACTAAAATAATTCATTTTCCCCTCAGTAAGTATAAAATAGAATACTATCTGCTAGTGAATCAGACCTGAATAGATAAAAATCCTGTAAAACATAGCTCATGGTAAACATTTCTCCTGACATACTGGTGGTACCTAAAGCCTTCAACTGAGACGATTCTGAACTCAAAAATACTAATGTAGTTAATTTTGGCCTTTCCCTTGCACAAAGTGCTCATTAAATTTGTTGACCCTAATACAGACTATACCCATCTCAATAAGAAGCTTGAGCTTTGCCTCAGTACTTGGCTCAAATTTCATTGCCCCAGTTAAACCTGTGGAGAAGATTTTGTTAGGAAGACTTACTATGAATGACCCTAGCCTTTAATAAATATGGGAGGTCAGAGACCAGTCTTTCAGAAGTTTTAAGTTAAACTCTTTCAGCATCTTTGAGATAATACAGAGCCTTTATAGAGTTACACAGAGGAGTGGAAATAACAAGGCTAACTAACCTACCACACTTAACATTAGAGAAATAATGTTTCCAAATCTCACTAATATCAACATAATAACATAACAAGAGCCAATAGTCAATACATTAATGATTTATGCATGCATTTTAAATAGTCCCTCACATAGAAAATCAAAGCATGGAGTTTCAAAGGTTAACAACATCACAAAAAAAGAGGACCAGACACACATCAGTTGGTATGACTCTAACTGGAGAACTCATCATCACCTGTATTTATGTCTCCTCTTAAAAACAAAAACAAAACCAAAAACTTGAATCTAATCAAGTCTCTATCCAGTGTTTACGAATGCGTACTTGGGTGGAAAAACTGTGAAAAAATGAAAGAAAGTGATTGAAGTACAGGGCAGAGGTTTCTCTTATGTAGGAAGAAGAGGACATCTGGAGTATCACTTGAGTAACTATCAAATGTCTGTTTCTTAGTCTGAGTGATATGTATCATGGGAATCTATGAAGCGCTACATATGTTTTATTCAGTTTCCTGTATATTTTATAATAAATGTTTTATTAGAATTTTATTCCATAATGAATAATTATTTTATAAAAGCAAACCACTTACAGTCTGACATCTGTTCAAATAACTCGGGTTATTTCAAACACAGAATTGAGGAATGACATACAAAAGGCATGTGTAGTGGCCACGGTACAGAAGGTAGGCACTGCCCACTCAGATGACACAATACAAGCAGAATTTGAGATACATGTTCTTAAGCCATACTTTCAACACACATTCTTTGCCTTATATTCACAGTCTCTTTCCACTTTAACTGACACAAGCTGGGGAAAAAATGACTTTTTAATATAAAAGGTAGGTGTTCCCATAATTGTAGTGCTTAATCACTATTTCTATGACAGTTTACTACCACTGGAAACTCGTATTTCCAATCCATCATGCGTAATGATAAATACTGCATGTTTAGCAAAATTACATTAGCATTTCATTAAATATACACAGTACAATGGGTGACATTTCAAAGGCCCTAATGACCTGTCATTTGCTGGAATTGTTTAGCCCAGTAATGGTGATGGCATTGCCCATTTGTAGCCAAGTCTCAAATATCCATCAGTAGATGATCCACGAGACACTGCATTAAAATTCACATCAATAGTCATTGCTTCTTGGGTACAGATCTGAATCCCTAGGGACGCTTTAAAAAGCAATTGCTCCAGTGCTTAATTACAAGATGAGGAAAATAAAACTCAAACAGATTAAATGACTTGTCCAAGGTCAATCATTTGATAAACGGTGAAAAGATGCAACTAGAATACAGATTTGCTTGATGCTGGGACTGGAACTCTTGCCACCAGGACCTTTGGAATACTTTACATACCCTGTGCTCTTTTCAGGATTCTCAGGATTTACCTGTGTTTAGTAATGTTTACATTGTACATGTTACCTGTGGCCCAGAAATACTACCCCTACTACGACCATGTACTTCAATGGAAAAGTAAACACTACCTATAGCACATTCCTCTCCATGTAAAAAAATGTTTTGATTCCATGAAAGTTGGTTTATAATTCTGCAAGCTTTAGATCACTAACAGCAATGCCAGAAGAGCCTGTTTATAGACATGTAAGATCTATTCAGTGGGAATTCAATTATTCTCCCTCCTCCACTGGAAGAGGAAGTGGAATAAGCCAGTTTTGCTCCCTTTTCACATTCATTTTGATATTCCTAATTAATAAGTGTGTATATCCTTTGGGTATAGCATGTGCTTGGTTTCTTCAATGATTAATAAATAAAACTTAACACACGTTCCTTTTTATATTCATATAAAAGTCATGATTTACCTATTTTTTGAAAATTATCTTTTCTGTTACTTCTACTACTATTACTATTACTTTTGTGATTTCTACTACCAGAGATATTAATATTCTGAATTAACTACAGGTTTTCATGTGAGCAGAAGTCCACCATATTCTTAAAATTAGGACAATATTTTACTTACACTTGCTCATTAATCTTCACAGAAATTTTCAGAGGTAGGTAATCTTATCGTTAACTCTCTTTTTTTTTTTTTTTTAAGATTTTATTTATTTGACAGAGAGAAACACAGCCAGAGAGGGAACACAAGCAGGGGGAGTGAGAGAGGGAGAAGCAGGCTTCCTGCTGAGCAGGGAGCCCGATATGGGACTCGATCCCGGGTCTCCGGGATCATGACCTGAGCCGAAGGCGGTCGCTTAACCAACTGAGCCACCCAGGCGCCCCCATTAACTCTCTTTTACAAAAGAAGAACCTGAGGCACAGAAAGGTCAATTCACTTGCATCTGGTAACATAGCTGGTATCTTGCCTAGACCTTAATACCCAATTGCATCTAACTTCAGAACTCATGCTCTTAGTTGTAATATTATACTGACTATTAGCACAATTACCACCAATAAGCAAAATTATTCCCTTCACTGGAGAATGGAAGTAGAAATATCAACTATCTAGAAATAAGCTGGACAACTCAAGTTGAGGTTTGTATCAGTTTATTATATGACTGTCTTCATATCTAGACTGAAATAGGAATCTGAATCTGGGTAGAGATGTGCGGGAAATTGCCCCAAGTTCAAAACAATAAAGTTGAATCTATTTGACCATCCTAAATTTATTATGTTTTGATTGTTATATTAAAAAAGATCTGAATACCTAAAATGGCACAACTCTAAGGTATAAATATGCAAGAAAAAATATTCTCCACGAGAGTAGAAAAAAAAGTGTCAGAATTTTATTATATTTCCTAATTTCCTTCATTGTCATTAAAAATTATGTTTAGAAAAAAATTGTCTTTAGACAATATCACCCAGTAACTATACTATCTAGTTATGTTCTAATGCACTTTTATTCATTCAACAGAGTAACTTTCAGAGGGTTTCTCCAAATATTTTCATTCAATAAAATAATGTGTAGCCTTCTGACATTATTGTCTTTATCACATTTATGCATTCTCCATCTTTTGGTCTTTCATCTGTACATTTCTGAATCTTACCAATTTCTCCATCTTCTAGATTTTCACGGCATTCTTTTGTATTTTTCTTTTTGGAACTAATCACATTCCAGTTTTATTCATTATCAGGGTTATTTTCCCCTGAATTTTTGCCTGCAGGGGCACTAGCAAGATGACTATCAAGTGACGTGGTAGCTTCAAGTTCAGTGGATCCTTTACATGTCTGCTGATGCAAGTATTCTACCACTGAGAATCTGGACTTCTAATTTAGCAGAATCTAAGGCTTAGGGAATGAGAAACATAAATCCACATTAGTCATTAAGAATGATCATAAAAGGTTAGTGATACTTCCACCCTTTAGTTCCTAGACTCTTGTGTTCTATGTAGCTAATGGGTCAACATGTATCAGTTACAGGTTCATCCTACTCCTACACTCTATAAAGTACTGTCCCTGAGTACTACTGTCGCATTTTCTGTATCTATCTTCTCAGTGCCATGTTCCATTGTTTATCAAGTGTGATGCATTTAGTCCCCTAAATTTTCTCACACTTGACCTCAGTACGACTGCCTTATTTCAAATCCTTATTATCTACTTGGATTTTGTAATGCTTTCTAACTGGTCCTTTTCCTTCTTGTCACTCCTCCATTTTCAATAGTGCACCAACAAACATGACACAAATGAAATCTTCCCCTCCCCAAACTATTTCTATCTGCATTTGGATCTGCTTCCAACTCCTATTGACTTTTTACTACATTACTCATTATCCCACCCACAGCTTCAGCTGGTTCTTCAAACTTGACCACAAGCATTGATTTCTGTTTACTTTGGCTGCATTATCTTACTATATTTCAAATCCTCCCTCTGGCTACATTGCCCAGCAGTTATTCTGGTCTGGACTAGACCTGGGCAAGGACCACAAGGCCTAGGACTACTACTGTAGACAATTCTCCTGCCAAATGTGTCCTGGACTACCAAGAATGACTGGGACACTTCCTACCACTGAACTGGTGAGTTATTTTATACCATGGATGCTTTGTACATGCTACTCCCTCTGTCTCAATACCCTTTGCTGCTTCCTACTGGCAAGATCACTACTCAAGAATAAGCGCATATATTGCTTTCTCTAATAAGCCTTTCTTAGGAATAATGAAAATATTCAGGCCTTCCTATAATACTCCACACATATCAATAATATAATACTTTGTCACTTTAATAATAACACAGTTCAGTAATAACACAATGGCACAAGATGCATTAAATGCCTATTACAAGCTAGCCAGTGTCAATCACTGGCCTGTACCAATCAGTCAGCCTCCACACTGTGGGCTTCTTGAGGAATGACTTCCCATGTCTAATACACAGTCCGTTTCAGGCCTTGATCATCAGTGTTTGTGAATCGTTACTGAACTGAATTAAACTGAATTGAAATACAGTATGTTTACTATCTTTCCTTCTACATGGTTAACAAAATAGTAATTCTTTTGTATTAACTCACTTAACAATGCAATTTCAAACTTAATTCTTTTTTTTTTTAAGATTTTATTTATTTATTTGACAGAGAGAAACACAGCTAGAGAGGGAACACAAGCAGGGGGAGTGAGAGAGGGAGAGGCAGGCTTCCCGCCGAGCAGGGAGCCCGATGTGGGACTCGATCCCAGGTCTCCGGGATCATGACCTGAGCGGAAGGCAGTCGCTTAACCAATTGAGCCAGCCAGGCGTCCCTCAAACTTAATTCTTGCCTAAGATTCAGTCCTCCAAACAACTGGCTTCAGTCTTGTGTGACAACTGCATTTACTCTGATCATAACTTTTTTGTCTCAATAGTAACAGCTTCCAGGGCAACAGAAAGAACTTGAAAAAAACACATTTTCCCATAAGGACTGGGGAAGGTGAGGCCAAGGACAGCAGGCAAAAGCTCCACCATATTGGCACATGGAGTGTTTGCTGTATTTTGTTATGTATGCCAGGGCCTCTGCTTAACTGAGTTGAGGATTAAAGCATTGAAGAAGCAAAGAATTGCTCAACTCCCTGGATAGGTGGGTCTCATTCAGTATTTGACAGGTAAATTCTGTCACGTGAGTACAATCTACACTCAGAAAATCTCTGCATGGCGTGTGCAGTGTTTGCTGCTTACCAAAGTTGATAGCCTTTAGTAGCCCTGCTCATGGGAAAGAGAGTTAGCCATGCCCTGAGGCAATGAAGCCTGAAACAAATTAAGTTTCCATCTCTCCTCTGTGTGGGCCTGAACAATCTCTAACGCAGTCTAGTAAGCAGGCAGACAAGACTCTACTTGAATTGCAATCCTATTTATAATCTAAAGCTAAGGACTTCTGAACTCACACATCAGGCTGGAGCATGTTAGATCTATAGTAAAGAATCAAAGATTTGCAATTTAGATAGAGGGGCAGGGGAAGGCAGTGCTGTAAAATTAAAAGGGATGCATTTTTTTTTTTAAAATGTCTCAATGTGAGAAGGAGTTCAGAAAAGCTAGAGTACTCAGAAAGTGATCTGTGTCACAGCAGAAGGGCATGGGCCTATGTAAATTAAAGTTCTAAGCCAATGTAGAAAAGTATGTCTTCAGCAAGTAAATAATACCATTTAAGGAAACTGATTGTTAAAGCGGTCTCACTGCCTAGCGGGGCCAAGTCATTCATCCACCGAATATTTACTCCGGGCTTTGGAGCTGACATGGCAATATATGCATTAGAATGGTAAGAAATAACCCCATCCTGGGGTAACAATATTTTTATATAATATGCTAATCACAAAAAAAAAAAGAGGGAGAGATTTTTTTTAAAAAACCTTGTAATTTATAGTAAGAGCCTAAAGGAAACAAAAAGTGCTGTTTCTAATGATACAGTTACTTGGGCAAAGTGTATATAGCTATTCTGATCTGTATCTGTAGGATGTTGTTCCCACCTGCACCCCAGACCCTAATTTTCATGACCCTTCCCTTGAGGTTTGTTCCAAGTGTAAGTTTTGACTGCCTGGTCTTTCTCACCATTCAAGATGGGAGATTAAAGGATCTGAATTATATTTAAGAAGGACACAACTATCGATTGAAATATGGCTTTAAGCTTCACTTTAGAAGTTTAAGTTGTCTAGATCAAGATGACATAAATTACATAAAATGAACAACTGACCAGTTTTTCTGTTTCATTTAGTTCAGGTAGCCACGTATCCTGATTGCTTAATATCGGTAATAATTACAATGTCACCTTCACACACTGTGATAATTCTGTTAACGGGCTGAAAGAAAAATACACAGAAAAGAAAAGAATTGTGGTGGAATGGATATGAAGTTACAAGAAACAAAATTATCATTAAGAGATACAAACCTAAGAGTACCACATGGCAGAACCAATCCTGGTTGACAAAACAATCTATATATTATTTTCATGAAATGTCATTTCTCAGAGGAGACATTCTCTCTTCTCATTCCAAACAAAATCCTAATAAAATCTGGCTTTTGAAAAGTCAGGTGCCTAGCTGTGTGCCACATACTCTGTGACTGGTTAATGCCATTAGTTTATAAATCCTCCAAACACAAATATCCATTCAAATGTCATTTTCATATATCATAAACATATATTAGATGCATTGTACTTTTTGTTTTTTCAGCTGGAAATTTTTTAAAAAATAAATAGTAAAAATCAAAAATAGTTTTTTTTGTTTTCTTTGTTGTCTTGTTTGGCTCTGAAATGAACTTGTAGTAAAGAGATTTGAATTAATTCAGCTGGAGGTTTATGTGAACAGGACAAATACTGATCAATTCATGACTCTCTTTTATCTATTTATTCACATAGATGAATAAATCAATAACTTGACAATAAGTCAACTCAATAACTAATAAGTGCCTGTGAACCCAACATCCAGGACAAGAACTAGAACACTGACAAGTGTTTACACGTTATCTCTGCACTTGTCCCATCCTGCCTTCTTCCCTACAGTTTGAACCCAAGTTACCCATCATACCACCTTTTGTATTTTATTCCCATTTTTCAATAATAGTCTTATTACATAGAGCATATGCTCAAGCAATGTGTTCTTTGCTGAGCCATGTTTTCACTTTTTTTTTTTAAAGGCAATTATGTTGTATACACAACTTCTAAGGTTTTCTTGCTGCCCCAAACAATGATTCATCCATGCTGTATATTGTTGTGGTTCATTCATTTTCACTACTGTGTAATGTCATGATTTTAATTATTCTTTTTATCTATTCTCCACTTGATGATTATTTGAATTTTACAAAGATTTTTCTATTTCTTTTTGTTCTTAAAACAATGTTTCTGTAAACATTCTTATACATATCTCTTGGTGCATGTAAGCAAGTATGTCACTTGAATTTTTATCTAGAGGAGGAATTTATAGGTCACAGGATATGTGAATGCTCATTTCGAACAACAATGCCAAGTTGTTTTCCAAGCTGGTTACCAACAATATAAGACAATAAAATAGCACAACCATTTTAATCTACGTCAGACTTCATTGACCTATATCTCCCCAACAATTTGAATTAATTCAGCTGGAGGTTTATGTGAACAGGACAAAAAGAAATAGAAAAATCTTTGTAAAATTCAATTTCAGAGCCAAACAAGACAACAAAGAAAACAAAAAAAAATTATTTTTGATTTTTACTATTTATTTTTTTAAAAATTTCCAGCTGAAAAAACAAAAAGTGCAATATTATCAAAAAGTACAGTATTATCAAACTTCTGTTTCAATCAAATGGATGTAAAATTATATTTCCTTGCAGTCATGATTTAGAGTAATCTGATTACTAATTAAGTTAGCTAAATCTTCACATGCTTGTTGTCTAATCACTTTCCAATAGATTTGTTAGACAATTGTACTAAGCAGCCTAATAGGAACTAATAGATTCTGGGTAGGGAAGTGTTTCTAGCCAAACATTCTCTAACTTAGTTTCCAGAATATTAGCTTGTTCATAATCAATAAATTTTCAGGCATTCTATCCATACTGTTCAACCTGTGTAGTTAATCTATTTGCCTTTGCTGTGTACTTATAGTGTTACTACCTAACAATGCTTAAAAAAAAAAAAAAAAAAAAAAACCTACAGAATGAAAGCTGGTGAATCCCAAAAGCAAAGTATGTTTTATAAATGTTGCTCATCTTTTTGTTTATAGATGGAAACTAGTTCCAACTAGCTGGAGGTTTATGTGAATTATGGAATTGAATCATGTCAGATCTAAGATCTGTTCTTCAATGGGTGTAGACTTTTATTCTGTCTTCAAATATCTCCATATTTCTTTTGGGACTGAAATATATGCATCAACATTAAAGATCATAAAAAATAATTTTCATGCTCTTTACTATTACATAGGAATTTAATTCCTAGAAGATATAATTTATAAAATAATTTAAATAGTTTTTCCTTAGAAAGCTATATATCACTGTTCTGAAACTGTCATATGTAGGAGTATCAGGAAACATCTACAATCCATTTCATGTACTCTATTATGGAAATATTAATTATTTCTCACTCTGTTCAAAGGGTTGCAAGAAATGGTCTGAAACATTCTGTTTTTTTTCTTCCCAGGATATCCAATATCAACAAACTTTTTCATCCTTCTATTGGAAATGGAAGAGGAAGAAGTTGAGAAGAGAATTTAAAAGCCAGAATCACAGAATCCTGGGAGACAAGTTGTCTTCAATCCAAAGTCTAGGGATGCTCCCTCCCTTGAGGGTTTGTGGCACTTCTCCAGGTAAAATGATGATATATTCATAACGTGAGTAATGCTATGCCCTCACTGAGGAAAAATGTAGAAATTGTGTAGTCAAAATTCAGTTACAAGTGTCTCAAAATAAAGATATTTTCCTTCTCATAATTAGAACTTGCTATTATTTTTGGCAAAACTTAAAGATCAATTTGTTTTTGGAAGTCACTTCGAATGTATTTGTTATGTACTAATCAGCACAGAATGATCTGGTCGCTTTTCAGAAAAAAAATTATATTCCAGTTGGAAATAATGTCTCCTCAAAAATTTACTGTAAATCAGTTTGAATGATAAATAATTCTTATATATTTTACATCTTTCATTGTAGGGTTTTATAACAGCCATACAAAAATAAGACAGAGTGAATCATTTAGTTGAATATCTAAGTTTCTCTGTTTTAACCAATAAAGGCTTTTTGTGATTATTTCTCATATAAGTGTATTACCAGTAATAAATAGAAACTAGTCCTTTGGTAAATTAAATAATTTCCACAGACAGATTATAGAATATGTTTTTATTTCAAGTATCCACTATTAATATGCAATTTATTTTAAAGCACCTTTTAGGGGCGCCTGGGTGGCTCAGTTGGTTAAGCGACTGCCTTCGGCTCAGGGCATGATCCCGGAGACCCGGGATCGAGTCCCACATCGGGCTCCCTGCTTGGCGGGAAGCCTGCTTCTCCCTCTCTCACTCCCTCTGCTTGTGTTCCCTCTCTGTATTTCTCTCTGTCAAATAAATAAATAAAATCTCTTTTAAAAAAATAAATAAATAAAGCACCTTTTATATAAATAACAAGATGTCTTCGGTAGATACAAAGAATACCCAAGATGGTGCCAGAGTAATAAATGACTAAAACAGAAGACAAACAGATTGGAGCTAAGTCGTTGATTATAGCTACAAATGGAACTTTGGAATGGAGTAGTACCCTGCACTTATTCTTTAACTCACCTGTAATAAAATCAGATAGGAAGAATCAAAATCCTGACACACAGAATGTGGGGAAGTTTGAAGCATGTACTCAATGAATTCTGACTCTAAGTTAGAGGATATATCCCTCATTTCCTGTCTCCAGGATAAAACAGTGCTCTGGCTGGCTTTCACCAATTAACTAAAGAATATTTATTGAGTATCTATCATATGCTTCACTTTGAGGGAAACAGACAAATCCTATCCTCAAAAAACACAATTTACATGTTTTTAAAAGACATGTAACTATATAATAGTTTTTCTCTTTCTTGATTTGTGTATTCTTTTCCATATAGTTATTCAACAAATTATTTATTACATACTTAATGCAGAAAGTATCAAGAAGCCCTGTAGAGGATAAAAACATAAATGATAGAATTTCCCCCTTTTTAAAAGAGTTTAGAGCCTATTCGGGAAGATAAATAAATGTATACAAGTAACAGCAAGGGCAGCACTAAGTTTGGGGCTGGATAAAATGAGGTGATACATTTAACTCAGGACACAGAGATGGGAATGGAGGGAGGAGAAACTGAATGAAAATGGTCAAAAGATACAAACTTTCAGTTATAGCATAAATAAGTACCAAGGATATCATACATAACATGATGACCATAGTTAATACTGCTATTTGGTATGCTGGACAGTTGGTAAGAGAGTAGAACATAAGAATTATGATCATAACGGGGGGGAAACCTTTTTAAAAGTTTTCTTTCTTCTGTGTGATGGGTATTAATTAAACTTATTGAGGTAATCCCTTCATAATTTATGTAAGCCGAATCATTATGCTGTATATCTAAGGCTTAGACAGTGCTTTATGTCAATTATATCTTTTAAAAAACTATATAAAAAGAAAAACAGAAAACAAAATAATGCATTTTAATATTAAATAAAAATAAAAACATGCTCATTGTTTGATATATAGAAAAACTCATTAATTACTTATTATCATTTGATTAGTATTATTAGAACGGGATCAACACAGTTGTGCAGGAATTTGTCAGGTAGAGCACAGAGAGAAGGGCATAGCTTCCACCTATACATTAACGTCCTTAACTCAATGTGTCCTTATAGTTTGCACCTTTCTCCTAAATTTCAGATCTATATTCTCAACTTTGTATGGCTCCTCACTCTGAATGACAGCATACAGGCAATAGTTGAGGGGAAGGCAAGAGAGGGATTAGCATGGAAATAAAGGATCAAAGTTCTATCTTTGGAGATCATCTAAATATCAGCGATAGTGGAAGAAAGAAATAACAAAGAAGAAAACAGAGATAAGTATCATTGATGCCAAAGTGAAGACAGGCTTTATGGCTAAATGGAGACATCTACACAGTCAGACTGACTCCTATGTGTTATAGGAGGAGCTTCCCCCCTACTTTAAAGCACACCTACACACAAGTGTTAGTTTCCATTTTCTGAAAGCTCAAAGCTTTCATAAAGCTATTCTCTTTGCAGCTCAAAATGTATATAATGTACCTATTTACCTCACCTCTCCTACAGCTAGGACATTTCATCATTCATGGAACTTGTGGGATTATTTCAGACACACTTCTCATCAGCACCATCGTCGATTTAAATTTTGCAAACAAAATCAGCAACTTGTGAGGGTATCGCTGCTTATATTGCAGAGCTGTTCTATCTGTTTGGCATCAGGATCTGCAAGATTTCTTAGATGACATATTTCATGACCATTTTATATGTGGGGTTCCCAATAAAAACGTCTAGCAGTGTCCTTGCTGGAATCAAAATTGGCATTTATTATGGTTCTGAAAAAGGCCCTATCTAATGGTATAATATGGCCATATATTACTTAAAAGAACATGTCCTATACATATCTCTAACACACAGGTGGAATTCTTGATGCTGAGAGCTGCTGGAGTAAAATCACATAACCAGAGACACTTCAGATTTGTGGTCTCCATCCTCAGCTATCACCAGGTTATATTTCCTTGTGTTTACCACTAGTTCTCTCTCGTTTTTCCCTCAGAGGATATATAAAGGTTTGCTTCTCCTTAAAACCCAGACTTGATGCCTCCTCCCTCATCCTTACTCATGGACACTATGTTCTACTTGATCAAGAAGGTGAAACCATTAAACAGTAGGTCTTTCCAGCTTTGTCCCCACCTGCCTAGAGTATATTTTCCTCTGCCTATATCCCCTCAGAATTTCCTCCTTTCTCAGTGAAAGAGGATTTCCTATTTCTATTTAAAGCACTCTGCCCTGTGAATTCCAATGCCAAGCTACTCAGGGACCTGATACACCAGTTACCCTTTCTCTTCCTCGTCCCACCTCCCCACCTCACCTCTTCTTCTTCTCTCTCTCTCTTTTCCCTCTATTGATCTCTTCCTTACCCCTTTATTTCCCTCTTTTCCTCTCACCTGGGCTTTTTCCTAAAATTGATACACATTTTTGTTTTATGGAGAGTTAAGTCTCTTCAACCCTGAATAAAAAAAAATACCTCTCTCTGACCCCCTTTTCCCCTATACCTCTACTTTTTTAGTGCCAAACTCCTTGAAGAATTTCCTGCTATTTACCATCTCTACTCCCTAATAAGTAATTTATTCCTCACCCTGCTGTGATCTGACATTTTTTCCCTGACTCCACTGGAACTGCTCCTACAGAGGTCACCAAGGACTTCTGTATTTCCAATGACAATAGATATTTCTCAGTTATCTGACATATCTGTCTTGAAGCATTTGATATTTGATTAGTCTCTCCCCATTCTGAAAACTTCCATCCTCTCTGTATCTCTGAAAGACAATGTCTCTTGGTGCTTTTGTACCTTCATAGATGTCATGCCCTTTTGGCTTTTATTTGGCTTGATTTTCTTCGCCTGCCCTGGTTTGACTGGTGCCCTCATTCCAGGATCCATAGAACAGATTCGTTAATTCTGTTCTGTATTCGTACCAGAGCTTCCAATGTATTCAAGGCTCTTCTATCATAAGTGTTACATTCTGAACTCCTGCCTTCCACAAAGACATCCAAACAATCCAGGCCAGACCCCTAGCCAAGGAGAGACACAGAAAAGAATGTAGGGAATGAATCTATGATTTTAACTACTAATGTAGAATTAAGTCTTCTCTGTACATTGTGGTACTTGTTGGTTCTCCATTCAAGGTCAGTAGATGTAAATAATGACAAAGTATGATGCAATCAGGGGCCCTCACAACAGATAGTTTTTTACGATTGGCATATGGGGTTCAAAACAAGGAGTAGTGGGAGGTGAAAATGGACACGTAGAAAGAATCCTAATCATGAAGATCCTTGGGTATGCCAAAGCAGTGATTTAATAAGTTATAAACAAAGAAAAAATGTGTGGAAGTTGTAAAAAGACATATGGCAGGCCTCGAAGAAACTGTGAATTATTAGGTTTGAGTTAAAGGTCAGGAAGGAGTTTTCATGTAATTTGGAAGAAATCTCCAGTTAAGAACCATTATGCTGAGGTATTTTATTTTAGCAGAAAATGTATATAACTAATATCATTACCATCATTTAAAAATCATGATTACCAATTTCAACAGTGCTCTTAGCACCACTTAGCAATCTATCCATATCTCCCCAATTAGTTTGTACCCAATAAGTTGTAACCCTGAGATACAGACTCTCATTTTCCCTCAACCAAATTCACAAACTCTCATGTTTGCATCCACCTTTTCCTTTATCCCCCCCCCCATAACTACAGATACAGTGTCCTTTCTCCTTATGTGATTCATTTCTCCACCTGTGTTGTGGATGCCATTCCCCTCTCACTCCTTCTTTTCTTTGATAAGAACCTCTTATGCTCAACTGTTCAGACCATTTCTCTTTTTCCTACTAGATATTTCTTATTAGCATTCAAAGGTGCTACAACTCTGGTAACCTAAAGAAAGAGGAGGAGAGTAGAGAAAGAGAAAGAGGGGGAGGAAGAGAGAAAAAGTCCCATTGACTTCATAACTTCCTCCATTACAATCCCTTCTCTTCCCGATCTTGCATACTCACATAACTGTAAAGGTTGTCTTCTTCCTATCCCCTATTCTGACTTCTCTGAGAACACTACTCAGAGTTCTTTTGCAAGGTCACAATGACAAATCTGTGGCTAAACATAATAGATAATTCTCAGAGCTCTCCATAGTATTCAACACAACTGATCATCTTTGCTCCTTGAATCTTTCCTCCTGGCATTTAGTTTTTCTCAGTTTTCCTCCCATTTCTTTAGTCCCTCCTTCTCAAAATCCTTTTTTGGTTCATTGTTCCCTACTTAAACTCTAGTTATTAGAACTCTCCATGGCTCCACCCTGGGGATTCTTTCTTCTCATTATTTATTTGCTAACTTCTTAACCACTTCTACTCTCATAATTTTTAAATAATGTTTCAATATCAACAGATCCCAAATGTATGCCTTTTCCAGACTTCTATTCAAAGTCTAGACCTATATATCCAACTGTAATCTCAAACATAACTGTATCCTTGCTCTTCTTTTTAATGTTTCTTGGTTCTCTTTGCTTCATGACCCAAAAGCCAGTATGTCACCCTTAAAAACACTTCATCTGACAGTTTATGTTTATACTATACACAAATATAACATAAATATATCCACTTCTCTGAGATATTAGAGTTACCTTGGTGTCTAAGACACCATCCTACTGCACTGAAGACAAAATCCGACATCTTTCATGTGGCCTATTATTCTGTATCATCTAGACTTCCCTTCTCTAGTCTCATTGTGTTTCATTTTCTCCCTCATTTGCTATGCAACAGTCATATAGCTCTTTTCTCCTTTGTTAAAATATGAAAAGCTCTTTAACCACCTTAGGATGTTCACATAGGGCCCACTCATTCTATCCGGGAAGTTCTTCCTACCTCTCCTGTCTCTCTAGTATGCCCTCCAACCCTCTGTTCATATTTTGCATTATTAAGTCTACTCCTTCCTTAAGGCAAAATAAATGTCATTACCTCTGAAAAGCTTTTTTCTTTCTGCTTCAAGATTTTATTTATTTATTTGACAGAGGGATCACAAATTAGCAGAGAGGCAGGCAGAGAAAGAGAGGGAAGCAAGCTTCCCGCTGAGCAGAGAGCCCAATGTGGGACCCAATCCCAGGACCCTGAGATCATGACCCATGCTGAAGGCAGAGGCTTAACCCTCTGAGCCATCCAGGTGCCCTGAAAAGCTTTTTTCTTGATTCTCCTCCCTATATGAAGGCCTAAGTATTATCTCTCATCACACATTTTTCTTTTCCTTTTTGCTTATTATTACAACTAATTGCTGAATATTGAATTCTGTAGTTACTACTAATGAGGAATAAAAGAGGGACTTTCCTACCAATATTACAGAAATAAATAGGATTACAAGGTAAATTAGATTATCTAGAAGAAATGGACAAAACCTCAGAAACACCTAAGCTAATAAAACCAACTTAAAAAGACATAGAAAATATCAATAAACATATAAGAAATAAAGAAAATAAATTAGTAATCAACTTTCTCACAAAGAAAAGCTCAGATCTAGATGGTTTCACAGGTAAATTAAATCAAACATTTAAAAATTAACACTAAAAACTCTTCTAAAAAAAAAAAAAGGGGGGGAAACATCCCAACTCTTTCTCTTTTAAAATTTTTTCTAAAGACTTACTTATTTGTCTTCGAGAGCTAAAGGGAACACACACATGAGTAGGGCAAGAGGCAGAGAAAGAAGAGGAGAGAGAACCCCAAGCAGACTCCAAACTGAGCACAGAGCCCCATGAGGGGCTCTACCCAAGGACCCTGAGATCATGACCTGAACAGAAATCAAGAGCGGGTTGCTTAACCGACTGAACCACCCAGGTGCCTTGAACTTGTTCTACCAATACTATGCTGATATCAATACAAGATAAGGATATTACAGAAAACCAGGATCTGTATGAACGCCAAAACCCTCAAGAGGGGTGCCTGGGTGGCTCAATCGCTAAGCATCCAACTCAGGCATGATCTCAGGCTTGTGAGATTTAGCCCCACATGGCTCACTGGGGAGTCTTCTTCTTTCCCTCTCCCTTTGCCCCTCCTCCTACTCATGTGCACATTCTCCCTCTCTCTCTAAAATAAATAAATAAATCTTAAAAAAAAAACCTCAGTAAAATATAACAAACAAAATCCAGGAACACAGAAAAAGGATTATATTCCATAACTAAAAGGAATGCATTCCAGGGATGTAAGACTGGTTTAACATCTGAAAATCAGTCCATGTAATACACCATGTTAATAGAGTAAAGGACAAAAATCACATGATAATCTCAATAAAAGAAGAAAAAACATTTGAAAAATTCTAACACTCATTCTTGCCAGAAAGAAAACCAAAAGATTAAGACTAAAAAAGCTTCCTTAACCTAATAAAAGGTATCTATGAAAAATTCACAGCTAATATACTTAAAGGAAAAACACTGAATCCTTTCCCCTATGATAAGAAACAAGACAAGAATGTCCATTCTTACTATTTTCATTCAACATTGTGCTAGAATTTATGACCAGAATAATTAGGCAAGAAAAATAAATCAAAAGTATATTGATTGGAAAGGAAGAAATAAAACTATTCCCACTTGCCGGTGACACTGTCATATAATAGAAAAATTCAAAGTAATCCATTAACAAACTATTAAAACTAATGAGTTCAATATTGTGTCTAGATACCAACTTAAATACAAAAATAAATTTTATTTCTAAATACAACATGAATAATCCAAAAATTGAATTAAGAAAATAATCCCACTTATACTAATAGCAAAATATATAAAATACCCAGGAATAGAACTTTAAAGTGTTATACTTGTACACTAAAAAACATAAACCATTACTGAAATAAATGAAACATTTCAATAAATAAAAGGGCATCCAACATGGATAAAACTTAACACTGTTACAATATAATACCAATGTAGCCCAGTGCAAGTTGGTCTACAAATTCAATGCAATCCTCACCAGATTTCAACTGATTTTCTTGCAGTAACTGACAAAGTGATTCTAAAATTCATATAGAAATTTAAGGAGTAAAAATAGCCAAAACAATCTTGGAAGAAAGGGGAGGATAAACTTGGAAGACTAGAACTTCCCATTTTCAAAGCTTACTACAAATTTACAGTAATCAAGAAAATGCAATAGTGGCATAGTATTAGACATACAGATCAAAGGAATTGAAATGACAGTCCAAAAAAAAAAAAAAACACCTTTCCATTTATGCCCAATCAATTTTCAACACAGGTGCCAAGACAATTCAATCAACAAAAGACAGTCTTCAACAAATGATGTTGGAAAAACTGGATGCAAAAGAATAAATTTGGACCCTTTCCTTATACTGTATTTAAAAATTAACACAAAATGGATCACACATCTAAATAGAAGAACTAAAATTATCAAAGCAGTGGAAAACTTAGGTATAAAACTCACTGACCTTATATAAGGCAAAGGTTTCTTAGATAGGACATAAAAAGCACCGGCAATGAAAGAAATATAGATAAATTGGACTTCACCAAGTTTAAAAACACCACCATCCATAATATGAAGATAACCGAAAGAATGCAAGAAAATACTTGCAGAGTATGTATGACAAAAGGTTTGTAATACAAAATATATAAAGAACTCTTTCTAACTCAGTACATAAAAGACAGCCAGCTATAGACTTAATGTTTGTGCCACTCCCCTCAAATTCATATGTTAAATCCTAATGTCCGATTTGATGGTATTAAGAGGAGGGACTTTTGGAGGGTGACTACTTCATGAGGTCAGAGTCCTCATGAATGGAATCAGTACCTTCACAAAAAAGACCACAGAGAACTCCCTCATCCCTTCCACCATGTGATGCACAACAAGAAGGCAGCTTTCCATGATAAGCAAGTGGGTTCTCACCAAGCACTGAATCTACCAGCACCTTGACCTTTGACTTCCCAGTCTCCAAAACTGTGAGAAATAAACTTCTGTTGTGTATAAGCCTTCTGGTCTATGGTACATTTGTTATAGCTGCCTTAGCTGAATGAGACATAATCCAATCTGAAAATGGGCAGTGGGTCTAAATAGACGTGTCTACAAATAAGATATATAAATGGCCAAATATCACATGAAAAATTTTTCTACATCATTAGTCACTAGAATAATATAAATCAAAACTATGAG
>PITA01003494.1:43219-87260 GCA_004023965.1 Spilogale gracilis
TGGCTCAGTTGGTTAAGCGACTGCCTTCGGCTCAGGTCATGATCCCGGAGACCCGGGATCGAGTCCCACATCGGGCTCCCTGCTCGGCGGGAAGCCTGCTTCTCCCTCTCTCACTCCCCTCTGCTTGTGTTCCCTCTCTGGCTGTGTTTCTCTCTGTCAAATAAATAAATAAAAAAAATCTTTAAAAAAAAAAAAAAAATAAATCAAAACTATGAGATACCATTTTCCACCCATTAGAAAGGCTAAAAAAAGACAGAAAATAACAAGTGTTGATGAGAATGGGAAGAAAATATAACCCTCATGCACTGCTTGTGAAGATATAAATAGTGCAGACATTTTAGAAAACTCTTTGGACATTCCTCAAATTACTAACCATAGAGTTACCATATAATCTAGCAATGCCAGTACTAGATATACCCAAAAGAAATGAAAACATATGTCCACACAAAAACTCATTCAAAAATGTTCATAGTAGCATTATTTATAATACCTAAAAAATGGAAAAAACCTAGTGTCCATCAACTGATGAATCAATAAGCAAAATCTTGGGCATTCATGCAATAGAATATCATTTAGCAATAAAAAAGAATGAAGTACTGACACATGCTGCATGAATGAGTCTTGAACACATTATGCTAAATGAAAAAAAGTCATAAAAATGTTATATTATTTAATGCCATTTATTTGAAATGTCCTGAATAAGCAAATCCATGGAGACAGAAAATAGAATAGTAGCGGTTACCCAGTTGGTGGACTGGGGAACAAAAATGAAGAATGATTGCTAATGGAGATGGGTTGGGGTTTCTTTTTGGAATTTTGTAAATCTTCTAAAATTAGACTACAGTAACGGTTGCACAACTTTGAGTATACTAAAAACCACTGAACTGGGATAAGCAAACAAACCCACTCTGTATAATAAATATAACTCAATAATTCTGTTTGATAATAAGACACAATAAGAAAAGCTCTCAAAAATTCAGGTAAACACCACAACATTTGAAAAAGCTGAGAAAAAGGCAGAAACTGGATTTCAGGGCGGGAAGGGTGAAATCGCCTAACACAGCTCCAGGCACCCAAGGAATGTCTAGTAAATGTAAATTGATGATTATAAGTTTCTTTGATCTCGCAAGGTACTCCTGAGATCACAACATTCATCCTTCTGCCCTATAAAATCAAACCCAGATATGTGGACCATTTTCGGTGCTGCTTTTAGAGCCAAACAGCAGCATCAACAACAAACTATTTTGGTTATGGTTACTTGATCTGGGTGGGATGCTGAGTCATAGGGTGAAAGTTTCTTCTCTGAGCCTTTATGATCGGGACATTGAGCATTTCGGTGAGCCCTCTAGGTAAGAGATGGTGGCATGACAACAGAAGAAAAAGAGAACAGCTAAATGCTTCAGAGGAGAGCTTTGAACAGTGATGAGATTTAGAAGGAGCAAGGGAAAAAAAACAAAGCCAACAGCAAGCAGAAGGAGTACTGGGGCAGGAGACAATGAAGATAAAATAGTGACAGAAAAATAGAAGAGTATGTCATAGAAACTTTGATAGGGCTGGGCGCTCAGTCATTACGCATCTGCCTTCCGCTCAGGTCATGATCCCAGAGTCCTGGAATCGAGCCCCACAACAGGCTTCCTGCTCAGCCAAGAAGCCTGCTTCTCCCTCTCTCACTCACCCTGATTGTGTTCCCTCTCTAGCTGTGTTTCTCTCTGTCAAATAAATAAATAAAATCTTAAAAAAAAAAAAAGAAAAGAAACTTGGGTAATGGTGAAAAGTTTAGAGAAAAGAAAGTAAAAGTTTAGAGAAAGAACAGAGCTGTGTCCTTTTTTTTCTTTTACCAGGCCTACTTCTTCTTTCTCCCAAATACTGATAAATATGGAGCAAAACAAGACATCTGTACCTGCCATTTGCTCTTTGTCCCATCAGCAGGGAGGGTATTTTAAAATCCAATACTCAAAGTGATGAAAAAACATTCAGAAGAATTCGGTTAGCAATACAGTAGTCCAATCTTCCATAACACAGCTCTTCTAGAACAGCAGAGGTTAATTGCTTACTTTATTCTCATTAACTGGTTAGGAAATAGTATGAACTGTTGTCTTCTACCCAATTTATAATGAATATTAATGGTAAAAATAAATACACAAAATAAGACAAAAACTACACATATCTAGTTTGTTAATTGACTAAAAACTGACAGAAGCAAAATTTTTGTTAATATTTTTATCTGTAAGCTTTGAGAATAAAAGGCCTTTGTAGATATAATGTCCATAAAAGAAAACTTCCAACCTAGTAACTATAATTGTTGATACAAATAATAAACCTGATTAGACTTCATTTTCATTGAAAATTTTACATGGAGAATGATTCTGATGAGAATAGCTTCAGCAAAATAAAAATGAACATTAAGAAATTGGGTGTGGGCGCCTGGGTGGCTCAGTGGGTTAAAGCCTCTGCCTTCGGCTCAGGTCATGATCTCAGGGTCCTGGGATCCAGGCCTGCATCGGGCTCTCTACTCAGCAGGGAACCTGCTTCCTCCTCTCTCTCTACCTGCCTCTCTACCTACCTGTAATCTCTCTCTCTCTCTGTGAAATAAATAAATAAAATCTTTAAAAAATAAAAAAAAAAAGAAATTGGGTATGATTTGAATGCTAGGTAGGAGATTGATTAAGGAATTAAAGTATCTAATGGAGAAAAAAATCACAGTACAGATTTCTTTTGTCCGAGTACATTCCTCCCCATGTGTCCTAGAGGTATTCCTGAGAGTATGTATGCTGGCACATAATGAGCCTTTCTGTATCTATTTCAGAGGAATTTTCCCCTTTGATAAATAGTGTTAATTCAAGAGAATAACAGTCTATATTCCCTGGGTTTGGCATGGGGAGGGAACAGATGATCTGATAGGTTCTCTTGCCTCTAACTTTTGTGACTAATATAGAGGCTCTGTTTGAAAGCACCCAGATCTGGTTCCATTCTAGTTTAAAAACAAATTTGGAACAAAATGTACTCTTTTCCCAAAAGCCCAGCCCTCAGAACTATCGTAAGTAAGGATACTTGTGAAAGGCAAAACAAACCAAGTATAGTTCAGAGTGGTCATGAAACTTGTCAAAGGTCTAAAGAAAGTCAAAGTGGCCTAATTTAATTCAGACAGTGGGTCTAAGAGAAGGCCTTGAATATTAAGAACTCTTCCTATTCCCTGGGTTAAGGTTCCTCTATGGAGGAAACCACTCTAGATGAAGTCCTATCCTGCCCATACCTTCCTTACTTTTTATGTGATTGGTAAATTGAAAGAAGGGACAGGGAATGTTCTTCTCAGTTCCCTCCTCTGATCCACTTTGGAAGCCAATTTTCCCTCAAGGAAGATGCAATCTGAGTTTCTTCCTATAAAATTTACAGGAGCACACACCTACCTGTCTTTATTTCTGTATCAGGAAACTGATTTGTCTACCTTTGCCTGGTGAACACAATGATGAAACTTTCCCATTCTGGCTATAGAATTAATAAATCCATTTGCCACGTAGTAAGTGATGCTTTCTCATGGACCTTTGCCTAAAATAAAGTTGATATTTTGATGACCATCCTGATTCCCATTTCTTAGATGGTTCCAACTCAGGCAAAGAAGAGAGGAATGTTGTTCATTAACTGCTAAAGTTCCAAAATAAACCCCAATCTGCCTTCTTTTCCCTCTAGCTATTTCCTTCCATGGAAACTTGTGAAATTTTTGTTTATGGAGTGTGTGTGTGTGTGTGTGTGTGTGTGTGTGTGTGTGTGTGTGTGTACTTATTTTTAGGCAAAGGAAATAGAACTAAGAATTTGGGATGTAGTTAGTATTCTGAAAATCTTGCAGAAATTAAAAACCATAGGCTTCTTTCAGTTTCTAGAACACAAAATTCTAAGGAAAAAATGAGAGTGGTGACAAGAAGTAGAAGTAGGTAGGGCAGGGAGACGGGTGTTCACCTGGAACAGGCTTATTTCATGTAGGAAGGACATTTGAAACAAATATACATATTTTAACATGTAGTCTCTGAGTGATGTGAAATAAACAATGTTCTCTTGAATAAATGTCTTCTTAATATATTAGAACACACCCATATATTTTTCATGAAATTGATCTCAGATTTGAAAAATTGGTCTGAATCTCATGAGACTTAACGTTTAAACATTAGTAGTAGTAGTAGTATTTTGCAAACATATTGGTGGGTTTTTCTGTATTCACAGACCGTATTGGATTTATTCAATAATGTAATGGAAGATACTCTACAAGGAAAATGCACTTACCCCAGGGATTACATTTTTACTTATGCCTATATTTGCCACCAACATCAAATAAATTCCAGAACAGTATTACTGCAATTAAATGCAGAAAAAAAAATCAGAAATCTTTGAGAAACAAAGGAGAAAAGCGCTGAAACATGAAAATAAAGAGTGCTTCTCTGAGTACGTGGAGTGGCCCCAGAGGAAACTGTAAATTTGTCTTTCAGAGTTGTTTTTTTTTTCTTTCTTTAATTCTTTTTTAGGCATTTTATAATCTCATGCCACCTTTTCAAGACTTTGAACTTGGCCTATCTTGGCTAAAACAGGAGGAAGAAAGCATCCTTATTCAGTTTTTTCCAAGCACCTCAGTCCATTTGGCTTACTTCTACACATCCTTCAAGAATTAGCTGAAACACATAATAGAATATTACTCAACTACTAAAAGGAATAAAATCTTTCCATTTGCAACAACATGGATGGATCTAGAAGGTACGATGCTAACTGAAGTAAATCTGTCAGAAAAAGACAAATACCATATTATTTCACTCATATGTGGAATTTAGGAAACAAAAATATGAACAACAACAACAAAAAAAAAGAGACAAAAATCCTGACTCAAATATAGAGAACAAACAAGGGGAGACAGATGTGGGGGATGGGTGAAATAAGGTTATGGGAATTAAGAGTACACTTATCATGATGAGTACTGAGTAATGGATAGAAGTGCTGAATCACTATAACATATACCTGAAACTAATACAACACTATATGTTAAATTTTATTTGAAAAATTTTTTTAATGAGAAAAAAATTTAAAAAAGAAGAAGAATTAGCTGGAATGTTCCCTTCTCTGAGTTACAGACTCTTCTCTCTGTTTCTACAGTTGCCTATGTATAATCAAACAGGGAAAAATAGAAGGCATGTCTTAAGGCCAAAGGATAAATGGTAGGTTTAGCCTTTCTGGGTATAGGAAAAACCTGAGCAGAAAATGCCTATTTATAACCCAACAATCACCACAGACACATCTGTCTACCCTGCCTTCACTTCAGTCTAGCCTTGCTCTATTATTCCATTTTAAGCTGAAAGAATTTGAGAGATAGAAGCCCTCTATCTGGGTATTTCTATGTATAAGAGGAGTGTCTCTCTTCACAGAAAATTCCCCAATTGTTTTAACCTATATCCAATGCAAAATTTCACTGATATTACAAACAGGTGCAGAACCAATTAACTGATTTGAATTTTACCATCATCATCAGCATTGTCAACAGACACTTAATGAGTATCCCTAGAGCACTACACATTGCATTCGATGCTAACAGTTCATCTTCTTTCCCCCAAAGGAAATTTTAATGAACAGTGAAACAGCTAAAATATAAATACGAAATGAAAAGGCTAGAAAAATAAAAAGAATTAATAATTGGTCCCTAAGTAAAGAGCTGCCTAGATTTTTCTCATTCCTTCTTAATATCAGTAGCCATAAGTCAATCAGATACATAAAGTGCTTTATTTATTCACAAACTGAATAGAGAGAAAAGATGATATTATAGATTGAACCTTTGTTTCCCCCCCCTACATTCATATGTTAACCAAATGCCCAACATGACAATATTCGGAGGTGGAGCCTTTGGAATGTGATTAGCTTACCAAGGCTCCACCCACATTAATGGAATTAGAGCCCTTATAAAAAAGACCCCAGAGATATCCCTTTGAGAACACAGCAAAAGTGGCTGTCTATGAAGCGAAAATCATACCCTCATCAGACACTGAGTCTGCTGGCACCAGTCTTGGATTTCCCAGCCTCTAAAACAATGAGAAATAAATGTTGTTCAAAAGCCACCCAAACAGAGCTACCCTATGACCCTGTAATTGCACTACTGGGTATTTACCCCAAAGACACGGATGTAGTGAAAAGAAGGGCCATATGTACCCCAATGTTCATTGCACCAATGGCCACAATCACCAAACTGTGGAAAGAGCCAAAGTGCCCTTGAACAGATGAGTGGATAAAGAAGATATGGTCCACATATACAATGGAATATTACGCCTCCATGAGAAAGGATGAACAACCCAACATTTGTTGCAACACGAATGGGACTGGAGTGAAATAAGCCAAGCAGAGAAAGTCAAGTATCACAGGGTTTCACTTACTTGTGGAGCATAAGGAGTAACATGGAGGACATTAGGAAAAGGAGAAGAAATGTGAACTGGGGTAAATCAGAGAGGGAGATGAAGCATGAGAGACTTTGGACTCTGAGAAACAGAGTGTTTTGGAAGGGAGGGGTGGGAGGATGGGTGAGCCTGGTGATGGGTATTGAGGAGGGCACATATTGCATGGAGCACTGGGTGTGCTGTATAAACAATGAATCCTGGAACACTGAAAAAAATAAAATAAATTATTAAAAAAAATTTTTTTAAGCCACTCAGTACAGTATTTTTATTATAGCAGCCTAAATGGACTAAGACTGATGATGATGTTGATGATACAGATAGATCTTAACAACATTCAAAGGCACATAAAGATCTGTAGTCTAGACAAAGATATATATTATATACCTATGTTCATATATCTTTATCTAGATATCTATCTATAGTATAGATACATACAAAAAGAGAGACAGATACAAATACCTAAAAAATCCTGTTAGCAGCTCTTAATTTATTTAATGTAAGTGAATAATACCTTTCATTTACTGATTAAAACTGATTGGCTCACATTGAGTACTCTCCTCAAACATCATTAAAATTATTAATTCAAATATGAACTCTGTGGTTAGAAAGAGTACATCAATCTTGGATAAAACCCAAATAAGAGCATTGCCTTGACTGAGAAACTGAGTGAAAAAAATTCAAGGCTAAATAGAAATAGCTAAGGAAAGATGTAAGCCTAGACCTAATTTAATTTGCGAGTCCCAAGGTAGTAAGGGAATTGGTTAACCTAGTACAAATGAGTTTTCCAAAAGGGCTTTATCTTTAGCATGAATAATAGAAACTAAGTCCAGAACAGGTAGAGATCTGAATCACTGGTCAACAAAAGAATATTCTCAAGCAGTTATGTTAACACTGAACACAAAATTAAATACTAACACAGACCTCATTCCTGGGATGCAACACAATGTTACCTGGGCAGTATACTAGATAACTAAAAAAGCTTCGTACCTAATGTATGATATATATGTCTATTGTTGAAAGGTCTATTTAAGAACTAGTCAAAGGACAGCAGTGATGCCTAACGATGTGGGTAGGTCGCAGAAGATGTCACAAGGCAAAGATTTGAGCAGATTCTTAAAGAGCAAGAGGTTAAGAAGAGAACCTGGAAGAGATGTCAGAATGTTGGAGAGAAAAATCACATCAGGCAGTAGAAATGGAATTAACAAATGCCATGAGGCTGGAGAGATAATGGTTTATTTGAAGAATAAAGAAGAGTTAAGAGTGGTCAGATTGGAGAAAACACAAGAGAGCACAAGATCGAAGTTTGAAAAACTATTCGTTCCATCCTAAAGAACTAGAATATCTACAGGCCTAAGAATCCCTTCTTTAGTGACAGAAATCATATGACACTCTTCACGCCCACAATTGTATAGTATTTAGTGTCTGATATTTTCACCTCTGTTAACAATGGAATTTACATCAAAACATGAATACCAATTGGTAGACAGAACAGTGCCTTGGCTATAAAATTCCCTAAACAATTAAGTTAAAAAAAACTTTAAGTAAATAAATATACACAGTTATGCCACAAGTAAGCCATCTTCCATTTTTACCAAATTCTCTTCTCTATCTACTAAGGATCTAACCTCATTATAAAGCCCCATGGAGTATTCTATCTTTTCCGCAAAAGAGGGAGGGGAAAAAAAAAAAGAACTTACGAGGAATAGTTTTGCACACAAATGAAAGGCATAGGTTTCTAAAGGATGGTTTCCAACCTGTTAATAGTCTTCAATACACAACAGCTGCAATCCATGAAAGAGATAAATATTCATGGCACAAAGCATTATATGTATCAAATGTATATTCATGAACAAATGGCTTCCCTGCCTTTAATAGTGTTTTCTGTGCAGTCGGTGAAGAATGGACGGAGCTTCTCCTGGCTGCTACTGCTGAGTCGCCACTGCTCCATAGCCTGAATGTCAGTTCTGTGCTTACAAACAGGACAACAGCCATGAAAAAGAAAAAAACAAAAATGTGCCCGAATGACTCCCCATTCATTCCAGATCAGATAGCAGCACTTCCCTGTGTCAAATATTAATGACAGGTTTTATATAGCTGCCAACTTATTTTTCAGGATAAGCATTATATATTCAAGACTTATGTGGCCATATTGCACCGTAATATCCACGGTTGACCCTCCTCTTTCAAATATGCTTTGTCACAGCAGCACCTTCCCCACGGGCTTTACTGAGAATACTGGAAGGCAAATTTGCATACACAGAATAACATTTTCTGGTGATCATCAGCATTGAGTTGTCATGGCCTCCATCAAGAGTGTTCTGTGCAGCATGGAGGCAAGAGAATGACAGTGCAAACTATTCAACAAAAGTCTTTGTTATTCATAAGGTTTGGTGGATGGTATGTGCTTTTGAAAATTGGCATATTGTTTGATAAAAGTGTTGTTTGCTCCATTAATTTCTCCAGGAGGGAGGAAAGAATAGAACCAGGTGAGGAAATGTGCCTTTTGTCAAAAAAGAATAGGGAGTCATTATAAGGTTTTAGGGCACTGAACAAAGCCTGCTAAAAATAAAAATAAAAAAAATAATGCTAATAATAAAGAAATGAAATAATTTAAATTGTAACACAGAGGCAAAGGAGCTGTCAGCTTCGCAGACAGGGCCTCCTCACTCCCTCTCTCCATTCTTCTTGGTCGTCTCCCCATGCCCTTCTGGGTTCACAGGAAAAGAATTCTAACTCTAGCAGAAATGCCAACTTTCCTCTTTGTCATGCCATTTGCTCTTGATCCATTCTAAGAAATGTGTTTTTAGGACCAAGATGAGAAACTGAAAATATGATTTGGTATTATTCCCTCCTACACATTTTTATAAGGATACCTAGATGTATCTGAATTTTGGTTTGCAAAGTTAAATTGCACCTATCCTTCTTGGAAGTTTATACAATATATTGCATCAGACTCTAGGTTGTAATCTACTATAAAATAGGAAAAGCTTCTAGCTCTTTGTGTTTTGAGACTGAGATTGGATATAATAACCAGGGAGGAGGAAGCACCTTGCTGGATATGTCAAGTTTCCAGAAATATCATGGATTGTAGCTGTACTTGGCTACGATGAAGTCATACCTCTATAAATGAAATGGTTTCAGTATTTAAGTATAGCTTCAGTGTTTAAAACAAAGCAAATTTTGTCCTGGATTATATTATGAAAATTAATCCTTCGCAAAAGAACTGTTTCTGAATTTTTACATAAATAAATAAAAGAGGTTCTCTAGAGGGTGATGAATCTCTGCAACCCACAATTAATTCCCTAGCTCCTTTCATTTCTGATTATACAATGTGAGGCATGTTGCTATCATCTTTTTTTCCCATCTCAATGAAGTCTAAGTATGTGTCAGATTCCCCTGTGTCAACTTTATGCATTCTTATTAATGAAGAGCAGTCCAGATTGCCATTCAATAGCATATCACAACTGTCACTCTATCAGAAATAAAAATAATATAAAAGGCAAAGACAGGGGCTCCTGGGTGGCTCAGGCATTAGGCATCTTCCTTCGGCTTGGGTCATAATCCTGGAGTCCCCAGATCAAGCCCCGCAGCGGGCTCCCAGCTCCACAGGAGGCCTGCTTCTCCCTCTCTCACTCCCTCTGATGGTGTTCCCTCTCTAGCTGTTTTTCTCTGTCAAATAAATAAAATCTTAAAAAAAAAAAGGCAAAGAAATCGATCTTGACTAATTTATTTGAATTATTTCTTCCACGCCTATCATGTTCCAGAGCTGTGCTATTTACTGTAGACATAGAATCTTCTCTCAAGACATTTCCAGTCTCACAGAGACATCAAATGAAGGAGCCATGCACTTAGAATGTAGTGTGCTAAGTGCTCTGGTAGAGAAAGTATAGGGTGTTGTGGGATTGGAGAGTTTAAGACATTTGTCCAAGATTCTACAAAAAGAAAGCAATAAAGTCTGGATTTGAGCCTCAGTTTTCAGGCTCCTAACTCTATACATTCTGCTTATAAAATATTGACTTAGCTTTGCCTAATCCCTTACATTTGGGAGGAGCCACTTGAATGGCTATAGGAAATTCTCTTCCCAGGCTCTTAGATAGGACTCATTAGAATTATGCCACAGAGTTAATCTTAGCCATAAAGGAGACCAAAGCTGGAAAGCAGAAAACAGAAATCTCATGATTTACTGAGTGAGGGTTCCATTAGAAAACAGGAATAGTAGAAAGGCTTTAGCTGCAGAGGAAGTCTGTTCCTGTTCCCATTACATTCTTGAATCTCCTTCGGTCCTGGTGTCAGTCTAAGTGAACACTAAACGAATGCAGGCTGCAACAGGGATAGAGTAGGCAGTCATATAGACATGAGCAGAAGGGGAAAAAGGAGGATGGCATCTGTGAAAATTGCCAGGGACCACACCAGTCTTCAACCAGAGACCACCCAGTCTCCCTTACAGCAACCTCTTTTGTGGTTTAGCACAGTCTGATAGGCAAAAGATACAGAGGCAAGGACTTTCCCAACTTTGGAGTGTTTGCACTTAAGGAAAACCTTGTCTGCTTGGAATCCCAAGGCTGATATAATATTATTATATCATTAATATTGCAGTTTGCCTCCCCCCACACACCACTGGCTTTCCTTTAGATGCTCATGAGAAGATGGAGGATATGAACATGTGCAGAAGGCTGGAAGGGAAGAAACCAAGGCTGACCCAGTGGGTGGCATGATAATGGCAAGATGGGATGGAGGAGATCAAACAGACCCCCAAAGAAAAACATGATGCAGAACTCAGCAGGCTGCTACTCATCCTTAGGTCAGCCCATTCCTACCTCTCTGGAGTGTATTTTTGCTTTGCTAAATAAAACCTTTGCTCTTGTAACTCTCTATCTAGTCTCTAGACTGAATTCTTCCCTTCAAGAAGATAAGTGACGGATTTTATAATCCACTACCCGGTAACACTTTTATCAGCTCATCAACCTATGAGGAAAGTGCTGCCCACTCCTCTTTGTAACTATACAGGATAGGAAGCTGTTGTCTTGGAGAGGAGGGTTGGTAGCACAAACCTAGCCTCTCAATGGCTTCACTGTTTTGTATTCTCCACCCCAATATCTGTTGGAGTCCATACTGGAATCCTCATCATTCCCCAGTGGGCAGCCTAGTACCAACCATAATGTCTTAAGGTAATAAACTAATTAGCACACAGAAATTGACCCTACATCTCACAATGTTTCACTACTTTGTGACCAGCCTCAGAACCATCTCCCAAAAACTTGGATAACTTCTTCCAATTGTCTAACATCTCAGGATTAAGAGAAGGGCCAGGAAGTAATGGAAACTAGGATGGGAAGACAAAGGAGACTAATTATAAGCCGACTATCATTTTAAGCATTTTACTTCATTAGCAATTCAAAATAACCTGAGTAGACCGATGTTACTGATTGAGAAAAAGAAGTAATGAGGTTAAAATCATTCCTGAGGTCACACAGCCAGTAAGTGCCAGATCCAAGATTAAAACTCAGCCATGACCCTCCCCAGACTGGTACCTGCTCTTGAAGACAAATGTGTCCTGGCACTCAAGATGAACGAGGGGATGAATTCACCTTTCCATAGAAACTGAAGAGCATCCTGATACATTTTCTCCATTCCACATACAGAACAATGAAAGACTAAATATTAAAAAAAAAAAATCTCATAAATTACAGTGATAAATTGTTTACGTACCCTATGGACGTCAATGCCTCTGAGTCACCAGGACAAACAGTGCTCCATGGGGTCTGGAATTAGGCTTGTAGACCCCGGGGAAACTGCTGCCTATGCTCCCTGGAGCTAACCCTATATGGGAAGTTATTAACTTTCCTTAACTAAAGGGAGAATATTTTTTTTTAAGATTTTATTTATTTGACAGAGAGAAACACAGCCAGAGAAGGAACACAAGCAGGGGGAGTGAGAGAGGGAGAAGCAGGCTTCCCACCAAGCAGGGATCCCGATGTGGGGCTTGATCTCAGGTCTCCGGGAGCATGACCTGAGCCGAAGGCAGTCGCTTAACCAACTGAGCCACCCAGGCGCCCCTGAAGGGAGAATATTAACTTAAGAAGGAATGTTAGTAGTCTAGACCCAACTCTATAATTGGATCTGCAACATCCCAAATATCACTATAGCACAGAATCTCTTCATAAATGCTAGTTTTGGACTGGGAGGCCAGAGGGCTCAGAGAGGCATCAGCTAAGCACAGAGAAAGGGAAAGAAAAACACTGAAATGTGTGGTTAGTTTCAGTGATTAGTTCAGTGTGATTACTTTACCACAGGAATCATGGGTTTGTATTAACTAACAGTTTACTGAGAACCTAATCACTAACACACTGAGTCCTAAAAGTCTGCTTCTATAAATGATTTTTGGAACTTCACATAAACACACATGCATGTATATTAAGTTCATATATATATATATATATATATATATTAAGTTCTATATATAAGTCTTGGAGAAATTCTAATGAGAATTTTCACTTGAGAAGATGTGAAACCACTTTAGACCATTCATATTGGGAAATTTGCCGCTTCTTATTCTCAGCAATCATCCACAGATATAAATGAATATTACAGTCTTCTACTGTTTAGCAAGAAGAAGTTTGCTATTAAATTAAAGACAATTTTAAAACTATTAAGAAGATTGAAACTTCCAAACTGAAATTTTGAGCCAATGTTCATTGTTTATGCTCTACTATTTCTCCCTTTTAGGTCTGTTACTATTTTCTTCATAATATTTAGATGCATCTACATTGGTTAAGTGTCTGACTTCAGCTCAGGTCATGATCTCAGAGTCCCGAGATGAGCCATGGGTAGGGTTCCCTGCTCAGAGGGGAGTCTGCTTTTCCCTCTTCCTCTGCCCCTTCTTCCCCAGCTTGAGCTCTCTCTTGTGCACGCTCTCTCTCAAATAAATAAAATCTTAAAAAAAAAACAGATGCTTCTATGTTGAGTGCATAAATATTGATGAATGTTATATTCTTTTGTTTGACTGACCCCTTTATCATAATGTAACACCCTCCTTTTTGTCTCTTATTATAGAAACAAAGGATTTCTGTAATACAACAGATTAATACAAAGACTCAAAAAAGACTACTATAAATAATTATATACTTACAAATTGGACAAACTAAAATGGATACATCCTTAAAACCATACAGCCTACCAAGACTGATTTATGAAATCATGCAATCATCTCAATAGATGCAGAAAAAAAGCATTTGACAAAATCCAACATCTATTTAAGATAAAACTCTCAACAAAGTGGGTATTGAAACATGCTTCAACACAATTAATGCCATTTATGACAATGCCACAGCTAACATCATACTCAATGCTGAAAAGCTGAAAGCCTTTCTTCTAGGGTCAGAAACAATACAAGGATGTCCACTCTCACCTATTCAAAACAGTACCAAAAGTCCTACCCAGAGCAATTAAGCAAGAAAAAGAAATGAAAGGCATCCAAATTGAAAGGACAAAGTGAAAATGATTACTATTAGCAGATGACATGACAGTATACATAGAAAATCCAAAAGACTCCACAAAAAAACTGTTAGAACTAGTATACAAATTCAGTAAAGTTGCAGGATACAAAATCAACACAAAAATCTGTTGTGTTTCTATACACTAATAACAAACGATTGCAAAGTGAAATTAAGAAAACAATCTTGTCAACAAGTGCATCACAAAGAATAAAACACCTAGGAATAAATTTAACCCAGAGGGTGAAAAGTCAGTATATTGAAAACTATAAGACATTGTAAGAAACTGAAGACACAAATAAATGGAAAGACGTTTCATGCTTATAGATTAGAAGAATTAATACTGTGAAATGTGAAAATGTCTCTAGTATCCAAAGCAATCTAACAGATTCAATGCACTCCCTATCGAAACACCAATGGTATTTTTCACAGAAATAGAATAAACAATCTTACAATTTGCACAGAACCACAATAGGTCCTGAAGAGCTGAAGCAATCCTGAGAAAGAAAACAAAGCTTAAAGCATCATGCTTCCTGATTTCAAATTATATTTCAAAGTTGTAGTTCTTAAAACAGTATGATTTTAGCATAAAAAGAGACACATAGATCAATGGAATAGAATACACAGCCCAGGAATAGACCCTTTCACATAGAATTAATTAATTTGTGACAAAGGAACCAAGAATATACAATGGGGAAAGGACAGTCTCTTCAATTGGAAAATTGAAGAGCCATAAGCAAAATAAGGAATCTGGACAATCATCCTAAACCATGCACAAAAATTAACTCAAAATGGATTCAAGCCTTGAACATAAGACCTGAAACCATAAAACTCCTAGAAAAAAAAAAATTATCAGTAATATCCTTGAAACAGGTCTTGGTGATGGCTCTTTGAAACTGATACCAAAAAAAAACCAACTAAAGCTTTACATCAAACTAAACTGCTTCTGAGCTGCAAAGGAAACCATTAGCAAAATGAAAAGGCAATGTACTCATGCAAGAAAAATATGAAAATTGTATGTCTGACAGGGGTTAATATCCAAAAGAGACAAAGAACTCATATATCCCAATAACAAAGAACATTCTGATTAAAAAATGGGCAAAAGATCTGAATAGACATTTTTCTAAAGAAGACATATAAATGGATAACAAACAACATAAAAAAATGCTTATTATTAGTCACCAGGGAAATGCAAGTCAGAACCAAAATGAGATATTAACTCACATCTGTTAGAATGGCTATTATCAAAAAAAAAAAAAAAAAAACAAGAAACAAGAGTTGCTGAGGATGTGAAGGAAAGGGAACCTTTGTACACTGTTGGTGAAAATGTAAATTGTTGCAGCCACTAAGGAAAACAGTACGAAGGCTTCTCAAAAAGTTAAAAACAGAACTACTGTATTATTCAGCAATTCCACTTCTGAGTATATACCCAAAGAAAATGAAAACACTAATTCAAAAAATATATATGTACCTCCATGTTCACTGTAGCATCATTTACAATAGTCAAGATATGGAAACAACCTAATGTCACTGATGGATGAATGCATAAAGAAATTATGGTGTACACACACATGTACACACACACACATATGTATGCACACATACATCATTCAGCCAGAAAAATGAACAAAATCTTGCCATTTGCAACAACATGGACAGACCCTGAAGCATTATGCTAAGTGAAATAAGTCAGAAAAAGACAAATACCACATGATCCCTATTACATGTAGAATTTTAAAAAAACAAAATACATAGATACAGAGAAGGACTGGTAGTTGCAAGAGGCAAGAGTTGGGGGGGGTGGGAAAATGAGTGAAACATTTTTTTTTTCTTTTTTAATAAATTGCATAATTTTTTAAAAAAGAAAAAAGAAATGTTTTTGAAAGTAATAAAAGTAAATCAACTGAGATATAGTCCTATTCAAGGTCAAATGTGCAATACTATTAAGATGTCAATTCTTCTTAAATTGATTTAAAGATCCAGTGAAATTCCAATAAAAATCTCAGCAAGCTATTTTGTAAATACTGGCAAATTTGTTTTAAACACTGAGTAGTCTAGACAGTGCTGATGAAGAGCAAGTCAATGAATTCACACTTCCAAATTTCAGGATTTATTATAAAGCTACAATAATAAAGAGAGCATGATATTTTAAAACAGACTCATATATAAATGAAACAGAATAGACAGCCCATCAACAGACCAGTGCAAATACAGACAACTTGACCTTGATCAAAAGAATAAAAGCATATCAATACGAAAAGGATAGTCTGGGGCACCTGTGTGGCTCAGTGGGTTAAGGCCTCTGCCTTCAGCTCAGGTCCTGATCTCAGGGTCCTGGGATCAAGGCCCACACCAGGCTCTCTGCTCAGCAGGGAGCCTGTTTCCTCCACTCTCTCTGCTTGCCTCTCTGCCTACTTGTGATCTTTCTGTCAAATAAATAGATAACATCTTTAAAAAAAAAAAAAAAAGAATAGTCTGTTAGTCCTCAGTAATCATCAACAAATGATAAGGGTACAAATGGATAACTATAAGGAAATTAATGAACAGACACACAAACCTTGCACCTTAGGCATAAATTCACTCAAAATCATTAATTTCCTGAAATATGAAATCCAAACTATAAAAATTATAATGGGAAACAGGAGAAAATTCACAAGTTACTTCGATGACTAATTTTCATATACAGTAACAAGTACAATCTGTCAAAGGAAACAACTGACAATGTGGACTTCATTCAACATAGAATGTCCATTCTGTGAAAGACAATGTTGAAAGAATGGAAAGACAACACCCTGACTAGGAAAATATATTTTAAAAATACACATATGTATAAATATTTGCATATAATACAGAGAACTAATAAAAAAATTCCACAATAAGAAACAAAATCCCTGATAACCAACCAAATAAAATATAGAGATGGGCAAAAGCATGAAAAATGCTCAACATTGGGGAATTCCTGGAAAACAATATGCATTGTCCATTAAGGAAAAGCAAATTGAAATAACAGTGAGACACCCTATCCATCTATTAGAGTGCCTAATCACTAAAAACTGATAATACCAATTGCTGGTGAGAATATGGGACAATTGGAAATCTCACTCATTGCCGATGGGAATACAAATGGTACTACTTCTTGAGAAGGCATCTTGTCAGACTCATGTGAAGTTAAGCCTACTGTCACCATCTGGTATAGTAATTGTGCCCAGTATGTTTACCCAACTGGAGTGAAAATATATCCACAGAAAAAAAATTAAGAACATACACAAAGCAGATTTATTAACAATGGGCAAAATCTGGAAGGAACCAAAATGTCCTTTAATAGGTGAACAACAACCCAGGGAGCTACACTAGGTGGAGACACTGGAGGTACACATGTACCGCAGGCACAGGGTGAGGAAATACGTGAATTCAGACACAGGCTAGAGGAATAGTAAATGAAGTCTAGATGGACTGGAGGCACCCAGAATGCGGATGAACATGAGCTGGTAGGGCCTGAAGCACGGGAGAGAGACACGCTTGAGCACGGCATACAGATACAGGGAGTGGGAAGTCACATCTCAGATGTAGGCACAGGAGATAAAGACATTCAAGGAAAGACATGTGCTGCAGGCACACAGAGTGACACTAGTTGCCCGACATGGGTTTTAGGAACAGGAGGAGATGGAGACTGGTGGGCTGATGTGGGCTGCAAGAACAAAGGAGAAAACAAACTCACAACACTGTACTGCTGCATCCCAGGAGAATGGGCAGATCTGCCTGTGAATGCGCTCCCCATTTTCCTCCCTGCACCAGGTGATAAACCAGGAACCGGCCGTGTCTATGAGACAGGAGTTCTCCCAAGGTCTGCTATTCTCGATCCCTTCTGGCTGTAGGGAACCTGACCTAATAGCACCAGACTGAATTAGCGGCACCATGCATTGTGTAATACAAGTTGTATACACTAATAAAGGCCTGAATGAATAAGCAAATGTATTAAAATGGGGGGAAAAGCTTTCCTAATGAACTGGCAAAGGTATTTGTCTACAACAGATGTGACCATGACTTTTTAGAATGAGTGGCTGCAAAGGACTGAGGGAACTGAGGTCAACCTCCATGTCCAATCCTGCCACTCCCCATTTTGACAATTCCATTAAAAAGGTAAAGTACCCAAGCAGTTCTTCAGGTAAACTCCAGTCATGGTAGGAAGACCAATGGAGCATCTGTACAAGGTAGGGGAAGCTGCTCCTCCCCTCTGTTTGCCCATGAGGGCTGGATGCCCTGCCTCTGAGGCAAGCAGACAGCAGGCATCCAAGCAAGGGTGTTGATACAACAGTGGTAGGGCAAAACCACTGCTTATTAGACACATTAGAGCTTCTGTACACTCAGGGTGATGAAAATAAAACAGTAACCTGGTCCATGTTATGGCCTTCTAAGAAATATGAGTAAAAATCTCACTCTATCCACAACATATAGAACTCACAAAACAGACAAGCTCAATGGAACTACCAGTTAGGATTCAACACCCCTGCCCCGGCCCTATGTTCCCAGGTGAGCATCACTTCCTTTATGCCTCATTTAGGCTTTAGTACCCACAAACTATTTCCATTTGTGTAAACACATGCTTTCCAACAGAATGTTATAGGAGTCTCCAAGGTTCCAGTCACCATTATCCAAAACAGACTTATTCCCCTTCAATGACTCTGTGAGTGGGGGAAAAAGTGACTTTTCCTTCAAGAAGCAAGAGCGACTTTGGGGTGGATGCAGCCAAGTTATTCCCCACTATATAAATTACATGTATTTAGCCCTTTTTGAAAGCCCAGAAGGGAAAGTGTTTCATGTGTCTGTGCAGATCTTTTACTACCAGGGGCTCTTTCATGTGATTTCATTTATTCTTCATTAAACTCCATGATATGGTCACATGTTTCCATCATCAGTCCCATTTGAATAATATTTAATAATGAACAAGCAAAAGTAGAGACCCGAAGCAGTATTACTGCCCAGTAAGTGTTGTACCCAAGATTTAAAGCCTCCAGATACAAAAGCCAATGCTTTTTTCATGATGCCATCCTGTTTTCTTCCATTAGAATACCAGTACTTATTTACTCTTCTCTCATTCCCCCCAAGTATCCCACATCAAATATATAGGGGCAAGCAGATGATGGAAGCAGTATATTAAAAGGGCACCTAGATGGGATGCCTGGGTGGTTCCGTCCCATCTAGGTGAAGTGTCTGCCCTCAGCTCAGGTCATGATCCCAGGGGCCTGGAATCAAGTCGGGCACCAGGCTCCTTGCTCAGCAGGGAGCCGGCTTCTCCCTCTGCCTGTAGCTTCCCATGCTTGTGCTCTCTCTCTCTGCTGACAAATAATCTCTCTCAAACAAAGAAAAAAGAAAACAGAAGGGCAAGGAGATTGAGGAGTGCTGAATAAGATGCAAGGCTCCCAAATTTAATGGGAAAAAATATAGAGTTAGCTGAGAACCTTGTAACACAGGAACAAGGGTAGTGGGGAGAAAAAGGATGAATGGGAAGGAAAGGATGGTGCTAGAAGCACTGAGGGCTGGTACCTATTCATTCTAAAAGGAAGGTCAATGAAAAATGATAGCATTTCTCTTCAGAGTTCTTGTAAGTTCCCGCTGCTTGTGTTTTGTTGTTGTTGTTGTTGTTGTTGTCCTTGTCTTATAGCTACTTGAAGTGTGTGCAGGGGTAGGGAGGAGGTGGATCTTTACAAAGACTACAGTATTTTGCCGTGGTACCGCTGAGCTGAGGAGCAACCAGAAGCTGAATTAGGTATATAATGTGTCTGGCATCTGGAGGAGGCACCTACACTGAAGAGCAGGTAGTAGCAAGGGAAATGGGCAAATGGAATGGTCCCTGAGACCTTGCGATATGAAGAAAAGGGGTTAATTTCTTCTTCAGTAATATAATACCCAGCTGACATTTTTGAGTACTTTCCATGTTCCCAAAACTGTTCTGAGATGAGATCTGTTAACCTATTGGATTCTCACAAAATCATATGGGATATGTCCTACTCTTACCCCATATTATAGAAGAAGAAACTGGGGCCCAGAGAAATAACTTGCCCACTGTTACATAAGCCATCCCCCCCTTTTTGTGCCCTTCCCTGTTCCACTTCTTACAGCACTTCCTGAAGGAAAGACCTGAATTTACTTATCTCCCATTTATTCTTTGACCCAACAAAATTTGGCTTCCATTCCGTCCTCCCATCTCCAACAGTACACAGCAACAGAAGCATTGCCAACAACCTCTTAAATTCCAGTTCCAGGCATTGTCTTTTATTATTCATCCTACTTCTCTTCTCTGAAGGTTTTCATAATGTTGACACACTCCTTCCTTTTCAAACAGGAGACTCCTACTCCTGGCTTTGCTCCTGTTTTACTAGCCACTTGCCCTCAACCCTCCCAGGTGTCAGCTACTTCTGAGGTTTCTGGAGAGCTCTAGGTTCTATCCTTCACCCTCTTCTCTCCTGCTTCTAACACGTGAGTTTCACTGAAATACAGGAGGTGTGAACAGGAGAACAACAGAACTGCCTGGGAGATTTCTTAAATTATTAATGCCCTTTCCCAAACCCCTGATTTTTCTGATAGATGTCCACACTTTGTTGGGGAGTAGAGGCAGGGAGAGTTATTTTTACCCCCACCTTAATACTTGGTGAATTTAACCAGACATATTTGAGAAGATTTAACTCTTCCTTTTTTTTTTTTTTAAGGTAATACCTCCTTCACTCTCACCTCCAAAAAATCCATTTTGCATACCTTTTCTTGAATTTTAAAAGTCTTTTAAATGGCACATATTGAAATCAGTAAAAAGAAGGAACAAGAGGTGGAGAAGAGAAAGAGAGAAGTGGGCGGCCTAGACATTGTACGTTTCTGCAGAGCAACAAGGGGGAAGAATATAAAGGAAGCTGTAGCCTTGGAATCCATGTCTTCATCATGGGAGGAAAGGCCTGTGATGTGTAGCCAAGTCCAAGCACTCCAGGACACTCAGGGATGCTGTGGCAGGAAATCAAGAGCAGAGAGAGGCTTGCTTATGCCATCTGTACAGGTAAGAAAGGACAGTTTGGGATTGTGGCCTTTGTGTGCACAAGAGATTCTCCCCACCCTTAAACTCCCTCCATCTAAAACACAGCTATAGGTACAATATGAAGAATACATACTCCCTGCTTCTGTAATGTTTTGAACAAAAATATACAACCTGGGTCTAGTCATAAAGAAACATTAGAAAACCTCAAATTCTGGGCGCCTGGGTAGCTCAGTGGGTTAAAGCTTCTGCCTTTGGCTCAGGTCATGGTCTCAGGGTTCTGGGATCGAGGCCCGCACCGGGCTCTCTGCTCAGCAGGGAGCCTGCTTCCTCCTCTCTCTCTGCCTGCCTCTCTGCCTACTTGTGATCTCTCTGTGTGTCAAATAAATAAATAAAATCTTAAAAAAAAAAAAAAAGAAAAGAAAACCTCAAATTCAACAGTATTATACAGAAAATGACGGGCTTCTGATCTTTAAAATATAGGTATCATGAAAGGTATAGGGCGACTGAGGTACTATTCAGATTCAAACAGACTAGAGAGACATGATCACTAAAAGCATACATGATTCAGAACTTCTGCTATAGAAAATGTTACTGGGACAACTGGCAAATCTTGAATAGATGAAGAATGTATTGGAATTCTTTGCACTACTTCTGCAACTTCTCTGTAAGTTTAAAATAGTCTCAAAATTTTAAAACAATGTTTTATTAAAATAAATAACAATAACCTACTTGAAAATTTGTGTATCAGTAAGTATGTATCATTAAATATTCTTCATTAATAGTAAAACTAGTTTTTATTGCACCATGACTCTGCTAAGAGCTTTATCTGTATTTCCTCAGTTAATCTTCACAACTCCATGATGAAAATACTAGAATTCTATTCTTTTTGAAAAGAAGTCAGGCATTTTGTCTGGCAACAAGCATAGCAAGAATTTTAACCAGGGTCAGTCTGACACTAAAACCGATGTTTTATTTTGTTTTTAAAGGTTTTATTTATTTATTTGAGAGAGAAAGAGCATGAGAGGGGAGAAGATCAGAGGGAGAAGCAGACTCCTGTGGATCTGATGCAGAACTCGATCCAGGAACTCCCGGGATCATGACCTGAGCCAAAGGCCTTGGCTTAACCAAACTGAGCCACCCAGGTGCCCTAAAACCAATGTCCTTAAGCAATGTTATTCATCTAAATGTGAAGACCCAATATCATCAGGGAAATACAAATTAAAACCACAATGAGACACTAACATACACCCATCAAAAGGACTGAAATTAAGGTTGGCAACACCAAACACTGGAGAGGACATAGAGCGCCCATAATTCTCAAAAACTGCTAATGGGAATATGAAAATGCCATAAGCACTTTGGAAGAAAGTTTGCCAGTTTCCAGTAAACTAAAATGTGTGCCTGCCTTTGACTTAGCCACCCTACTCTTATATATTTATCCAAGAAAAATGAAAATGCATGTCCACATACAAATGGACACTATAAGAATATACACAGCCACTTAATTTGTAATAGCCCCAAATTGGGAACAGCCAAGATATATGAAAAATGAAAAAAAAAATATGTTCTTTAAATGAAATGCTACAAAGGAACAAAGTGCTAATACACTCAATGACAGGGATGCATCTCACAAACATTATGCTTCAGAAAACAAAAAACAAAACAAAAATGGGGAGCGCTGAGTGGCTCAGCATCTAACTCGAGATTTCAGCTCAGGTCATGATCTCAGGGTCCTGAGGCTGAACCTCAAGTTGGGCTCTGTGCTCAGTGGGGGTCTATTTGAGATTCTGTCCCTCTGCTCTTTCCTCCCTCATGCTCTAATAAATACTTTTTAAAAAATAAAAAAAAAACCAACCAGACACAAAAAGATAAAGGCTGTATGATTCCATTTGCACTGAGTTCTAAAACTGGCAAAACTCATGGGTAAAAAAAATGGAGCAGTGGCTATCTCTGAGGTAAGTGAGAGGGGTTGACTTGGAAGAGGTGAGAGAACTTTCTGAGGTGACAAAAACAAGGGTGTGGGTTACCTTGTACACCACTTAGTTAAAATTACACAGTTAAGATTAGTGCATTTTAACATATGTAAGTCTAACCCTAAAAATAACTATCTAAAGAAATAATACAAAAGCTAGAAGAGATGGGAAGAGGGGTGAGATATAAATGAAACAAGCATAACAGAATATTGATTCTATTAAAGCTTAATGACAAGTACACAGCAAAATGAACACATTCTATTTACTTTGTATATGTTTGAAATTTCCATAATAAAAAAATTTCCACAAATGATGCCAAATTCTTAGTATTTGTTAGGAGCACTAAAATACAAAAATGAGTGGTTGGTTTGAGGCCAGATTACTGAACATCAGGGCCCAGTACAAAAAAGCAAATTTGGTCATGTTTTTTTTTTTCCCCTTCTGAGAGATTCTGATGAGTTTTCCATTCCCTGCCCTAAAGAATAGAGTGTGAGCTCCCCAACGTGACTTTCAAGATCCTTTGCATCAAACACAGACACTCAGAGCAGGGTACAGAGTTTTCTGTAATATTTTATCCTATCTATATTTTATCCTATCTACTACTTAGACCATCTCTGTGAAGGTTATTACCCCATTTTATAGGTAAAATAATTTATATTGATGAAGAGACCTAAAAAAGGTAAATAACAGGGCCTAGAAAAAATTCAAGTTTTAGACTCTGTCAGTTTTTCTCTGTACCATTCATTCTACTTCCTGTGTGGTAGGAAGATTATAAGATAGCTGGTAGCATTCCAATCCTCTGCATTTTGCCCTGTTATGATACCCATCTCTTGAATGTGGGCAAGGCCATGAATATGATGGGATAACTGGTTACTAAATCACTTGACTCTGAGTTAATCAAAAGGGAGAATGTCCTGAGTGAGCCTGGCCTAATGAGGCAAGTGTCTTAAGAGAAGCTGAAGTGTAGATAGAAGCTCTCTTGAAGCTCTCTTCAAATATGAAGTAAACTGACATGTTGTCTGTCACAGGGCCTATGGAGGGGCCATGTGTCAAGGGCCGCCTGAAGGTGACATCAAATTGTTTAGAATGGTCTCAAATCAACCACAAGCAAAAAAAGGTTCCTAACCTCACAACCCCAAAGAACTGAATTCTGAGGGGGGAGGCCTTGGTGACTCAGTCGTTGGGCATCTGCCTTCGGCTCAAGTCATGATCCTAGAGTTCTGAAATTGAGCCCTACATTGGGCTCCCTGTTCAGCAGGAAGCCTGCTTCTCCCCCTCTCACTCCTCCTATTTGTATTCCCTCTCTCAATGTATTTCTGTCTGTCAAATAAATAAATAAAATCTTATTTTATAAATAAACATTATAAATAATATTTATAAAATAAGATTTATATTTTATTTATTTTTATTATTGTTTTATTTTTATTATTTTATTTATTTATAAATATCTTATATTTATATTTATAAAATCTGAATTCTTTTTTTTTTTAAAGATTTTATTTATTTGACAGAGAGAAACACAGCCAGAGAGGGAACACAAGCAGGGGGACTGAGAAAGGGAGAAGCAGGCTTCCCGCCGAGCAGGGGGCCCGATGTGGGACTTGATCCCGGGTCTCCGGGATCATGACCTGAGCTGAAGGCAGTCGTCCAACCAACTGAGCCACCCAGGAGTCCCTAAAATCTGAATTCTGCCAACAACTAGAGAGCTTGGAAGAGACTCTCAAGCCTCAGGTGAGATAGAGCCCCAGCCAACTCTACAACATCAGCCTGGTGAGATCCTGAGCAGAAGACTCAGTTAACCCCCAGAAACTTCAAAATAATAGATGTATTATTTGAAGCAACTAAGTCTGTGGTCATGTTATGCATCAATAGAAAATGAATCTACCCTTCTTTCCTTCTTCTCTACATATTTCTCTCAATGTTCCAGTCACTCTCAACTTTTCTTAGTTTCCTAATTAAAATATTACTTGCAATGAGTGCAGTTTTGCAAGGAATGTTCACTTTGTCCAAAATTCCCTTTTTCTCTTTTCTGCCTACTGAGTACTATCCATCCTTCAGGATCCAGATGAACACATCCTCTCCTGGATGCCTTGACTTCTCCAAATAGAATTCATTCCTCCCTACTCTGTACTCCTACCACATCCTGTTTCTCTCTCTCTCTCTCTCTCTCTCTCTCTCTCTCTCTCTCTCTCTCACACACACACACACACACACACAACTTAATCAACGGCAAGAACTTACATTATTCCCTTAGAACTAGGAATAGTACTTAGAACCTAGGAGCCACTCAATAAATAGTTAGAGCATTAATACACCTATTGTTTTTCACTCAAATGCTTCTGACCTTTAATCAATCTAAAAAATATTGCTTTTCAGGTCCTCTTATAGCTGCTGTGAAAAATATAAAGATTAGTAGATCATGTTTCCTGTTTCAAACTGGAGGCGTAAGATTTGCACACCAACAATAATTATGAAAGGAAGAACATGATGTGTGTCTGTGGGAGGTCTCGGGGAGGGAGAGTGAGGCTCCAAAGAATGAAGAGGAGTGTACATATGTCTCCAGTTACATCTGTGTATTTTGGGGAACAACACTTTGCCATCATTACCAAGGAGGCAGAAACAAGAATGAAAGAAAAAATGGCTGCTCTTATCTTTCAGGTGGCTAATCCACAGACTAGAGCATGCACACAGCTGTGAAAACAGCCACACGCAAAGTCAGATCACAGAGTGGGAGAGGGTTGTTGAGAATGTCAACTTCCCTCTAAGACCCTGTGGACAACAGGGTCATGAGAGATGCTGAGCCACAAAGTCTTGCTTGATGTTGTGTGTGGTGCTACTCACAGCAATGGGTTCAACTGCTTGCTGTTGGTGTGAAACCCAAGGCAAATGTCCCCACAGTTGCTGACGTCAACATGCACAGCATCAGACACCCACATCCTGTTGCCTTACATTTGTACTAGTTGTCCTTTTACATGATATATCAAAGAGGATATGTCTTTGTTTTTTCCCAACAAACATCATTCATTTCTCAACAGAAAAGACATACAGTTTGAGTCCTGCTAACGTCCACTAAATGTGGGCCAGGCTTATTTCCTTTCTAACGCTTTACAGCTTGTGCCACACACCAAATGGTAACTCAACTCCACTTAATCTTTTGGTATCAATTAAATACTCTCTTCTCTTCCTTCAAAAATTCTCATCTACCAGTTGGCATCAAATAAACTTGCAGAGAATTACATAGTGTCTATAATATTAAAATCTACTTAAATTATAACCAGTTAAACATTTTGATTCAATTGCTTCTCTGAGCTTACAAAATGTTGTAGATATAGAGTTGTGATTATGCTTCACATGGTTCCATGTTTTTGAGCTGTATCCACTTACTTAACCAGGCTGAAATAATCATTAGATCACTGGATCAACCTAAGTACTCTGATTGAGCCCTTTATTCTGAACTGAACATTTTTAGCTTTGAAGAGGAAAGTAGGAAGGAAAAAGAGTTCAAGATTTATTGGAAATAAACCGACAGTGGAGAAACTTACTGTTTCTTTCTAATTGGAATATTCGCTCTGTTCCTACTTCTTTGAATCATTTATGGGCTAAATTTGATAGTACCCAGGTTACTTCATGAAGGGTCACAGAGAAGCACTTCCCTTGGCAGCCACTCATTGTAGGACTCTCCAACACTTTTCCTGGTCTCTAATGCACTCATTGTAGTGATAATGACACATGTCTTGGTAAAATATCTCTGTGTTCAGAAGTATAACAGCTCCAATATTCTTGATTTTATTTTAGACTTGTACTAAAGTTATCTGCGCACCACTGTCTGACTTCCTTAAACCTTATCTAACTTTATCCAGATTTAGTTTGGTCAAGCATATTAATTTGCTGGGATAAAGAGATAATAAAGCCTTCTAGAGTTGAAGCTAAATATTAGAGATAATATTGTGTTAAGCCACACATTTTCTAACCTGCTGGTCTCCATTTAAGTTGGTAAATGCTTATGAGGTTACCATTAGCTTCCTCACAAAATGTCACGTGAATTTTAAGAATATGCTCATAACTTGGAAGGTATCAATGAGTGCTTACTAACTGTTCTGCATTTTATTTCTGTTGATTAACTAGTTTTAGCTTTTCTTAGTAGGCTTTTCTATTGAACCATGGGCTAGCCAAACTAGAGTCCAAAATTCTGAAGACAATTCATGATGGAAAGAGAACAAAAGATATATTATGAAAAATATAACAAGTTTCACGAGTTAATCTCTCTCCAAAAAAATGCCAACATACTTGCATTCACCATATGTTAACATCCCTTTTGCAAGTATATACACTTACCGATAAATAAGTATTTTGAATTCTCCAATGGTGGTACTTGTTCACTTATCAACAGTTCAGGTTTAGAAATGCTTATTTTTGTTGTATAGCTGAATTCATTACGTTTTTCTCTTATTATTTTATTGAATAAATGAAAAGAATATTATGAATTATAAAGATTATTAAAATAGTTAAAAGCATTAAGTAGTTATTGTATAAATCAGGCCAACCATTCATTCCACTGTTAAAGTGCAGAATTAAAAAATAGCAGAACATACTGGAGATAGATCACCAAAGGTTATTCTAATAGCAGATATTTACTTAAGAATATGAAAACATTTAGTTTAGTCTCTGAAAATAAACTAGTCTGTATTTGGTGCTCATACTTTAGATTGTTGTGCTTATTTTCATAAACACATAATGTACCAGAGGGCTACTAACTACAGTTGTTTGAAAGATGGCACTGGAAGACAGATCTGGGCTGACTTACCTAATGAAAGTCACTAATTATCTTTGAGTCTTAGTTTCCTCATCTGAAAAAGTTTTGTGTATATATGGTCATATACAGAGTTATTAATGAGGAACAAAAGATGACATATCTTTTTGGGTATGAAAAGACCTGTCATGGTACCTGGTATGTAATAGGTTTTCATGAGACACTTATTAAAAAAAAAAAAAGCTGCATATCACATACATACTAAGTGTGGGTAATTTATGAACATATGCAGAAGAAAAATTGGAATGTATCTATTATATACTTTATAATGTGGCCCATCCTATGCTGTAGGGTAGAAAATAAAGAGCATAGTCAATGCATTGGAGAAAAGGAGCTTCATCTGCTCTTACTGCCTGCCAGCATCCTTGGAAAGCTCACAGAGGCCCTTCATGTCCATCTGGGTGGGCATGACCCATAGAGCTGCACCAGGCAAACATGCTACAGCACATCACTCAGCCAACTCACCTGAATGAAGAAGAGGAAGCAATTCGTATTAGTCAAGGTTCTCCAGAAAAACAGAATTAATAGGATGTGTATATATAAAAAGAGAGATGCATTTTAAGGAACTAGCTCTCATGATTCTGAAGGCTGACAATCTCAAACCTGCAGAGTGGCCAGCAAGCTAGAGACACAGGGAAAGGTCAGTGCTACAGCTCAAGTCAAAAGGCCACCTGCTGGCAGAAGTACTTCTTTCAGGATTCTAGTTTTCTGTTAAGGCCATCAACTGACTGGATGGACCCCACTTATATTACGGAGGGTAATCTGCTTTACTCAATATCCCTAATTTAAATATTAATCTTTTCAAAAAATACCTTCAAGATAACATCTAGAGAAAAATGTTTGACCAAGTATCTGGGTACCGTGTCCTAGTCAAATTGACACATAAAATTAACCATCATACATTTCATGAGCATAATCCTCAACAGATGATGACAAGTTCAGTGGCTAAGATTACAAGTTTCAGAGCCCAGGAGAAATGTATTCCAACTTTGACTCTTCAATTTATTAGCTCTATGAAAACTGCTAATTTTCCAAACCTTATCTGTAAAATAAGAATCAAGATATTACAGCAGAGGTTTATTAGGATTGTTGAATTTATTAGCTCTATGAAAACTGCTAATTTTCCAAACCTTATCTGTAAAACAAGAATCAAGATATTACAGCAGAGGTTTATTAGGATTGTTGTAAGAAGAAAATAAAATGATGAGGTTGACGTGTTTCGAACTGTACCTACCAAACACTATGAATTCAATAACCAATTAGTATCTTTTCCTGATGATAACAAAACAAGAAGTCTGGTTAAAAGAAGCAAAGCCCACAAGATTTGTTGATGATTCTGCCTTGGTTAGTGCCTAACCCATCTCAAATTATATTTCTTCTAAGTAATGCCTTTTTGTTGTTAAAATTTACTACTTTGTGAAATGGACTTCCCACCAGGTTTTTCTTCCTGTACCTTTTCTCTCTTGTCTGTCTACTCACTATTATTCTCTTCTGCACATTTTTTGTCACAGGCAATTTCCAGGTATAGGTCAGTAGATGTTACAGAAATAACAAAAAAAAAGAAAAGCTTCCTGCACTTCTATCCTTGTAAGCACAAAATTAATCACACATTCTCAGTAAAGAGGCCAAGTCAGCCATGCACTTGAACTTGTTCTCCTCAAATAAATGGTTAAGATAGTAATATTGATTAATGTACTTGAACAGAAATGTATTAGTGCTTTCAAAAGAGGACTGCTTTTTTCATTTCCATACAATTAGACCCACAAATACATACATATACATATACCCACAGTCCACCCTACAGCAGAACATCCTAGGAGTGGCACATTTCTGCAGAGAAAGCAGTGGCTTTCATTTGCAATGCCGATCCTCAAGTTAACTTCACAAAAATCCATTCCCTATCCCAACCTACAGCCTCAGAAAACTATGAGTGACAGAGTAAAAATATGTTTTAACTCTAGACTTTACCCAAGTTTACTGTAATGGACATTGTTCTTAGATTAGGTAATTTAGATAACAGACCATGATATTCATAGTAATCATGTAGCTTAACATAACAACAGTGACTACATCAACAACAGAGTCTGCTAGAAAATTTTATAAAGATCACAAGATCTGGGTGTGAGCCATTAGAGACTTACTGTGTTGCAAATACATTATTATGTTTGTGTAGCTTAAAGAACCCTTAGCTAGGAGACTGACACCCAGGTTCCAGTTCTGGACCTATCACCAACTGTTGATCTTAAATAAGTCAATTGACCTTTCCAGGCCTCAGTATTCATCCTGGTATTGGGATCCTTGCTATGGTTAATTGAAATATTGTAACTGAAAACATTTTATAAACTTAAATTATGGGCTAGTAGAAGTGGCTAGTAATAGGAGCTAATATTTATTGAGCACTTGGTACGTGCCAGATTATCTTTTAGTAGAGTGTGTGTTTCTCATTTAATTTTCATAGCAATATTCAGAAAGAGAAATTATTATTAGGCCCATACCATAGATGAGGAAACTGAGGCTAATAAACATAGAACAACTGGACAAGGTCACAGGGACAGTAGGTGGTAGAAACAGACTCCAAATCCAGGCATTCGGGTCGCAGGAGTCTGGGCACTAATTTCTCCCACCTTCAAGGTTGGACATGCAGGATTCTTAACACTGAAGAACTGACACTGGTTCATTTTGCAGAAGATGACACTGAGGCAAAGTGAATGTGAAGTTCACACAAAAAATACTAGACACATACAAGATGTTTCTCCTACTACTGATGTCAATGTTTTTTCTCTGAAGGGAGATGATAGCTAGGAGAATACTCAGGAAATTGTTAACCTGAATGGGATGTCAGACACAGATAGGAAGATTAAAAGCCTCAAAACTGGAATATTACAGAGACAGATTGTTGGGCTGATGGAGAAAAGAACATGAGGTATATTGATAGAGGATACAGATAAGAAAGGATATAGAACCTTACAGAGGTAAAGACTTTATTTCTTGGTTTGCTTTTTCCCTTGTATTATTGTAGAAAGAATAGCCAAAGCTGGAAAGTTCAGTGTAAGCTTTGGAATCAGTAGTGAGCTTGAATCCTTGCTTTATGTGGACGATGAAGCAAGACATAATCAACTTAAGAGAATTTCCACTCCATGCTCAGATTAATAAATGTTTTTTTTTATGGATATACTGTTTTGAGGCCTTTTCATACTTATCTGCCACCACAGATACAATGAGAAATAATACGAAAATTAATGAGACAATGCTTTTAAGATTTCCCTGACAAGTTTCAAAAGCACATCTAACTGCAAATACTTATCTGTGATGAACTACTGAACCCTGACAAGTGTGACTAGTTGAACCTTGTATATTGTGAACAGCAGCTATAAAACCCAATAGTTGATGACTTCCAAGAAGTATTAGCCTTCATCTCAAATATTCTATCATATATTTTTGCCAATTCATTTTGGAAATTTCTGTATTTTACATGTAGGTCAATAAAACATGGCTCTAAAAAATTTACTGAAATAAAAGACTGGTTTCACTTTAAAACCTCAGAGGACAGGGATTTGACTAATACAATGTATTATGCACAGAGGAAAAAAAGAGGAAATAATCTAATCACTTATAATATTAAAAATCTACCTTTCCAATTTTATTCCAAATATCACAATCAAGGAAAAGATGAATCATTTGTGTTGGGTTATTTATTTCTTCAATTTTTAAAATAATGCTTTTCTCAATGCTATTCCCAGGGATAAATACAAAAAAAAAAAAAAAAAAGGAAGAAAACATTAATTAAATTGCAGAACAGTCAATACTGCTACAATTTTATGACTTAAAATAGTACCTGAAATAGCTTATTAAAAGTTCCCTTCTTTTGCAGAGTTCTAATTTTTAAAAGGTAGATAGCACTGGGCTCAGATGACCAGAAACTGGATTTAAGTCAAACTGACCCAGGGCAATAATCTTAACTTCTTCTGACAGAAAAATAAGGAGTGGTGGTAATCACTAGAGCTATTTCACCAAGAACAGCACAGCTGTATTTATTACCATCCTAAGGGAGAATCATTCCATGAGCAGTTTTGTTTACTCCTTTCAAGGCCTCACTCCCTGGGGAAAGGGTCCCACTTGATCATGTCTGTACCTTTCTTGAAGTAACAAATATCCTATGCAATGTAAAGGCATAACTGAGAAGAATAACTACTGTTTACTGAGCACCTACCATGGACCTGTAATTACATGCATTTTCTCATTTAATCCTCATAACAATATTTAGGAGGGCATCATTATCTTCATTATACAGATGGGAAAACAGACTTCAAGAACACACATAACTTGTTTAATGGTGGCATCTATCCCACAACTATTACAGTAATCACACTTATAGTCATTATTATTAAAAAAGAAATGGCTTGACCCTAGAATTGTGTTATATCATGAAAGCTAGAAACTCATTATTTCACACAATGGAACATCTCATTCACTGAAATATTTACACCCGTCTGTGATTTTTGCAGAAGGTGAAAAGCAGTTGTGGCAAACCAAGCAGGAATCTTGACATTTAGCCTTTCAAACACATACTCTGATATGTTTGTGAGAATAGTAAACCTCAAAGTTTGCTTTAAAGAAGAAAGTCAAGTAGGAAGCTCTGCATTCATAAGCGATCAATTCTCACTGTTTTTAAAAGGGAAATCTTACCGAACATATTTTTCAAACAGAACTGAACCGAGCAGGCCATTTGGTGGTAAGGACTGACTTTCCACAGAAAGCTTGATAGAGTCGCCACTGAATAATGGAATCTGTGCCTACAACAAAATTTGGCTCTTTAGTGTTCTCTTGACTCAAACCTCCATTGCCTTTCCCTGGAGGTCTGTAAAGAGATAGAATATTTTCCCCTTTGAGAAGACTAAAAGAAAAGTTAACATAATTTGAGCACAAGAACAGAAGTAAAATGATACCCAATGAACAAGATGCCATTTTAAAATAACAGCTCTGACCATATGGCATAACTTATAAGCTTCTTTCCTAATGACAAGTGCAGCACCATCCACCATGTCCCTAGACCCATTCCTTTCCTTTTTTCCCAAGCATGTATCTCTCTGTGTCAAACCTCTCACTATATGCACTGTTAGTCTCACTAAAGTCATTGGGCACTTTTTTGTTTAGTTTTTTTTTTTACCATTTTAAAAAAAGTTTTATGAAGGGAAAAGATATTTTTTAAAAACTAAGATCATTGATTCACACATGCACACACATACACAAAGTAAATTAAAAAAAATTTAATCAAAGCTTTGCTGTTTGCTGCAAAGTGTTAGATTAGCTGATGAGACTGTTTTGTAATTTTATCTAATGCTTTTACAGAAGATTTCTAAAAGTCCATTCTTTTCTAATCTTAAGAATGAGCAATTTAAAAAAAGAAGAAAAAGAACGAGCAATTATACTTTTTTAGAAAAGCATAACTTACATGAATCTATTCAAAAGGAGAAACTATAGAAACATTTATTTTTTAAAAAAGATTTTATTTATTTATTTGACAGAGAAAGAGATCACAAGTAGGCAGAGAGGCAGGCAGAGAGAGAGGAGGAAGCAGGCTCCCTGCTGAGCAGAGAGCCTGCCCATGGGCCTCCATCCCAGAACCCTGACATCAGGACCTGAGCCAAAGGCAGAGGTTTAATCCACTGAGCCACCCAGGTGCCCAAAACTATAGAAACATTTAAATCCTGCTTTAAAGGGGTGCCTGGGTGGCTCAGTTGGTTAAGCCACTGCCTTCAGCTCAGGCCATGATCAAGTCCCTCATCGGGCTCCCAGCTCCCAGCTCCCAGTTCCGTGGGGAGTCTGCTTCTCCCTCTGACCGTCTCCCCTCTCATGCTCTCTCTCACTCACTCTCTCTCAAATAAATACATAAAATATTTTTTAAAAATCCTGCTTTAAAAAAATTCTGCTTCTAGAATATATTTAAAACTTAATTAAGAGTGTTCTGTTTAGGATCACATTTGAAAGTATGTTTTAATACCAATTTCTGAAAAGGAACTATGATGTTTAAATCTTGCCCAATAGCTGAGAAATTATTCAGAAACACACTAAGTCCTAGAAGTGCCCGCCACATTATACTCATTCCCAACAAATTGTTTCACAGAGGTTAGCAAGATATTTGCATGAACAAGGCCTTGTCTCATTGAGCCTCTCTAGATTCTAAGATTCCCATGCTATTTTCTTTTCAATCAAAACAAAATTTATCCTGGTATAGGACAGACCTCAGGCACCACTACATTGTTCCATGGAGCAGATGTTTTGGAATTCACATAATGACAGACAGACTTCCAATATGAAAGTTTCTAGAATAAGGGCTTTGGCCAAACTGGTCATGCCTGTATTAAAACCTTTCACTCATCAGGACAATATTTGCATTTCTGCACTTACCTCGTGGCAATCTCATGTTGGTAGAAAGTCAAGTTTCTTTGAACTTGATTGCATGCCCCTCCCTTTTTTTCAAATTATATTCCTAATATTTGGTACACTGAATCATCAAGACTGCACTTAAGACTTAATTTTTTTTGAGCTATCATCTCAAATAATAGGCAAACAGGGAAGTAATGTCAATAGAAATCCATTACAAAACTAAGAACTGACACCCCAGTCTCTAAACAAGCAAGAAACATAAATGGGTAACCTTCCCTAGGTTAAACTCTAGATGACCCCTGAAGGGCATTCATGGCACAAAAGGAGTATCTGTCCATCAGGTGTCCTTAAGAAAGTAAGACAAGTCATTCCCTTAGTGTCTAGGACTGATATCCATGTACCTCGGGTTCCAGGCAGACCAATGAGCCATTCCCTCCCAGAATTCTTGGCCAGGGCTGTTGATAAGATTGTTGGGGATATGAATCTTTTTTGTAATCATCTGATATTACTAATGTTTACTTAGCCTGGCCCATCTAGTTCCAGGGTGTGAGATATTTTCAGGGGCACACTGAGATGCAAACACAAAAGTACCATTTAATCCACTAAATGCCACCTAGGTCTGTGCTTTCGAAGTAAACATCCACTGTCCTTGTCTTTGATTTCACTGACCCTAGAGAGGGGCATCCCATGGCCTTTATAATAAAAAGCTCTGTATTCAGTCTTCTGCTAGAGCTGAAATTCAAAATTTTCCAAATATTTCTACCTAACATTAATTCCCATTACCCCAGTGGACTCAGTAGACATTACCCTGATTTTACTCAATTCCAGAGAGCACACACATGGGGCTATGTTCCTGGAGCTGAGCATGTATATAGAAGGAACTAGAAATGCCAAAGGTAATTTGCTCGTTTTAACTCTTCTCTGGTCATAAAACAGCTATCTTTAAAACTTGCTTGAACAGGATTGTATCCTCGAAATTTTGGCATTTATCAATCCAGAGAATGGGCTTTCATTTGACTGCTGGCTTCTAAGTTTTCTTCCCAAAATTTCTACAAATATGCATACTGTCATATTTGCATAATATCTGAGGTACAGGAAATTAGTGCAAAAAAGACATAGTCTCTGTTTCTTAAGGAGGTGACAATTTAATTGGAGACAATTTAACCCCCACCTGACAGCTATTACCAAGGTGCCACTGGGCTCCAAAGGTTGCATTTTATGCAATCTCTGGGATTTCAAGTGGGAGAGATTTTCAGAGGAACACTTCCTGGCTGGTAAAATGATGCTTAAGGTAACTTTTACTGCCTACTGCATGACTACAAGAAAAAGTGTTTACAACATAGGTTAATTACTCAGATACTTGCCTCAGGCTTCATATGGAATTTCTAGTTAGAGAAGCGGTCCTTGGCAGCATATTTCCTATCAGAACCAAATTTAACCTTCATAAGAAAAGGGAAATCTTTAAATAATAAAAATTAATCTTGGCTTTCTAATGTATATGCATAAAGTATAGAGTAACAGAAAATGGAGTAATAAGTAAAAGATGGGAATTCTGGCTTCTAAGCTGTCATGAATTACCACCCTGGGCAAGTTACTGGACTTCGTTGTTATCAGTTTTCAAGGGAAAATTTCAAAGCTTTAAAAGCAGAAAAGTCTAAATTTGAATCTCATCTCTGCCCCAGATTAGCTGGGCAAATTTAAACAACTTCAAAGTGTATCCCTTTGCTTTTTAATTTTTACCATGGAGATAACAAGGACTATCTAAAAGGGTTGTTTTGTGAATAAATGAGATAACATATAAGGTTCTTAACACCATTAGCACTCTAAATATATGTTCATATATTTATATTGTTGAGAAAAATCTAGATAAAAACATTTTGAAGAATTTATGAACTCTATTCAAATATAAGAGATTATTATTTACAGCCTATGCTTAATAACTAAAAATTAATAGCAACAGATAAGAATATTCTTAGATGTGAAGTATTAATAATGTTAAGGCTGGGAATATAGTTTCAATATCTATTGCCAACCTTATTCACCTTTTGCATTTCAATGAGATGTTCTACCCTGATTAGAACATTCGGTGAAGGAAAGTAAATGTGAATTAGGGTAAGTCAGAGGGGGACACAAAGCATGAGAGACTTTGGATTCTGAGAAATAAACTGAGAGTTTTGGAAGGGAAGAGGGTGGGAGGATGGGTGAGCCTGGTGGTGGGTATTAAGGAGGGCACGAATTGCATGGAGCCCTGGCTGTGGTGCATAAACAATGAATCTTGGAAAACTGAAAAAATAAAATAATTATTAAAAAAAAAGAACAACCAAGTGTAATTCCGTACCAGCCTACATTTCAGAAAACTTAATTCCACACCTTGCAATTCTTGACAAGAAATCAGCTTCAGACAACATAAATGGCAGCATTATGCACCCGCATTTGTAATGGGATTTTAAATTTCACTTTAATAAGTGATGTATTCAACACAGACATTTGTATATAATTCTAATCATTGGTACATGTCCTGCTATGGACTATGGTTGGTATTTCATATTTAAGGATGACTTTCTTAAGATCCTTAACTATGCCTTTTGGTCTGAATAAAGATATACAATCTAACGTATGTTATATATATTCATACCATATTTATATATATAACTATATATATACATACATATACACAAATATTTATACATAAGACCCTCTTGCTGTTCCAAATGAGCAAATCACTTCATATTATAATATATAAGATATATAAAATTCTGGGTAATAGCCAAGACTGCAGGATACAGGAAACCTTCAAGATTCCATATTTGTATATAATTTTGATTCATCCTAGTCCTAATTGCTTCTATTCTAGTGTTCCAACTCCATTCTTTTCATCTTGAGCCATTACAGCCCACAAAAACTCTGAAAAGCTTTCTCTCACAGGAACTACAGGTATTAAAGACAGTAGTATTTAATAAAGGTTTTCTCTGTTAGATGAATTGAAAGGAAACTCTTAAAGAAGGAAAAACCTCCACAATGAATGCGGGCAGCATGCCAAAGTAGTTTGTGAAAGCAGCTGAAGCATAACTAAGTTTCTAATTGTGGAGGTCCCCATTATCAACTCTTCAATATACAGGACAGTATCCTAAGTGTTTCATCTGTCTGCAATCTATTTTATTAAAAAGAGAATCATTGGTGAGGTTCGATGTGGCTCAATGAGTGGCTAGAATGGAATCATATTCAAATCTCTCTTGAGTGCCTATGAGCAAGTCTCTCTGCTAGGTGCTGAGAGAAACAAAGACAAAGTAACAAAGTAAGTCAAGGAAAGCAAGACTTACCACAATTAACTACTATACCAGATACAAAGTGGCCCTATCAATAAATGTTCTTTTAATGAATGTATTATTGCCAGTGTTCTGACAGAAATATAAACAATACACTAAGGAACACAGGAAAAATGAGATGCAGGTCCTGGAAGATCAGGATGGAGGGGAAATTCTGGACTGAGACTTGGAGAACCAGTAGCATTTTAACAAGGAAAGATGGAATGGAGGGAACACATGCCAAGGCAGGAAAGTGAGAGTCTGTGCCCACATGTGTCCTTTAAATGGTAGCCTGACACTGTTGCTTTATTTTTCAGGCTCCATGTGTCACTTGGGGAAAAATCTAACCATGGCTCTGATTGTTAAAATTAAGATGATTTGTCTTCTGATTCAATCAAGCCTCTGAGTTCCAGCCTCCTTGTGTATCAACTAGGGAACGTAACTCACCTCACAAATAGGTGTCTGAAGATGGTACTGTCGGGACAGATGGTGCCCAAGCACCTAAAAGGCCCCAATGAGTTGTAACAGTATCAAATCAAGACATAGCAGCTGCCACCTATCTGGAACATTAGATTTGCTTCCAAAGAATAATTATGGGAATGCCTAAACATAATGAAAGCAACTATTTTTTTTCTTTGAATTCAGCTTAGCTATACTCTCATGGTAAATTTTTTAGGCTTTTTTTTTTTTTTTTTTTTTTTTTTTTTTTTTTTTTTTTTTTTTTTTTTTTTTTTTTTTTTTTTTTTTTTTTTTTTAGTTTTTCTAGATGTCCTCTCAAGTTAAAGGGAACCATAATGTTCAGTTTGTGCTCTCTGAATCTCACAGGCATGTTTGAACTCAGATCAACTGATGCACATCTTAGAGATTAAAACTTAAAACTTGACTTCATGATTCACATAACACAAAGTTGATTTTGTCTGATATTAACCTGTGTTAGAATATTCATCCATGGTATTACATTTCAAAAGAACTTCGGAGAATGGCTTTCAGTTAAAAGTATGTGTGGTATATTTTATAGAATGAGATAATATTTAAAATATATATTTATAAATAAAATCAAAATATCTAGACTCTAGGCTTGGCTAAAATATTAAAGTATGAAATGCATAATCTCAAAATGGCAGAAATTGGATTGCCAAGGCATTCTGTGATTCATTGCTTAGAGCAAAATGGTATTTTCATTATTAAATACTTACAAACATAATAACCCATATGTCAATTGTTTCATACACATTTAAGTATATAAACCAAAATGGATTGTTTTGAAAACTTTTGCATTTATCTGTCCATCAAAGGAGGACATAGAATTCAACCTAAAAACTGGTAAATATAAATCAAATGTAATACCTTAGAGCAGGAAACTTAAATTTAAAAATCTTTGGTAAGTGACCATAATTTAAAAAAAATATTTTTTATTAAAAATATCCTTTAGATTGAATGAAAGAAATGAAATTCACTTAGACATTGTTGTTGCCTCTCATTTGCTTGTTTGTTTTATCTGTTTTTTTTTTCCTTTCTTCTCTCTTCTTTCCTTTATTTTTTCTTTTAAATATACCTATAGTTATAGGCTTCAAGGTAATCCTACATCCCTATTCAATATTACCCCTATATACAACCAGTTCTAATCTCCCTATATCTATAGAAAGTGGGCTCCTCCAACAATAATAACAAGACAGACTTGGGAGGATCTGAAATACATTCCTTGCCCACAAGGAGTGTCTGTCCTCCCCTTCCCACCGTAGTCTGTCAGTGTTTCTGTGTAATTGTCTTTGCCTTTGTATTATATAAATACAGGTCTTGAGGGTAATTCAGGTTGGGCTTAGCTTTTTAATCTCTTCATTTACTCTTGATGGCCTTTTTCTTTACCCTTTAGTACTTTTGTACCATATAAATCCTACCGCTGGGCCCCACTCTGGCAGGGATTTCTTTTCTTGCTTCCTTTCTCCCTTTCTCTTTTTTCTTTCTTCTTCCATTTCGGTGGTGAATTCTGGTTGCTCCAAAACCTTCCAGCGACCAATTCACCTGGATAGTGGCTGATATATTTAGCTATACACCCCCTCAACCACTCCTCGCCACAATGACTCGGAGGAGAAACATCCAACAGAAGAAGAACCCTGAGACTGCAACCCCAGTCACAGAATCACTGGAAATGAACATAAACAATATGACAGAAATGGAATTCAAGGCAACAATCATCCAAGCAATGGCTAATTTGGAAAAGAACATTAGTCTCAAAATGGAAGCCCTAATAACAGAAGTGAAAGCGGAGGTTAGAAAGGCTATTAATGAGATGCAAACTAATTTAAATATGCTAACAGCTAGAGTAAGTGAAGCTGAAGATCGTATCAGTGATTTAGAAGACAGATGATTAAGAAGTAGGAGCAAGAGAAGTCTTGGAGCAAACAGCTAAAATACCATGAAAACAGAATACGGAAAATAAATGATGCCATGAAACACTCCAATATCAGAATTATTGGAATCCCCAAAGTAGTTGAGAGAGAGAGAAGCCTAGAAGATATAGTTGAACAAATCATGGATGAAAATTTCCCTAATCTGGGGAATGAAACTAATGTTCATGTTCTAGAGGCAGAGAGGACACCCCCCCAAGATCAATGAGGCCAGAAAAACCTCCAGGCACATAATTGTGAAATTTGTGAATCATAAAACCAAAGAATGTGTCTTAAGGGCAGCTAGGGGGAAGCGATCCCTTACATATATAGAGAGGACCATCAGAATAACGTGAGACCTTTCCACAGAAACCTGGCAAGCCAGAAAGGGCTGGCAAGACATATTCAGGAAATTACATGACAAAAAATATGCAACCAAGGATAATGTACCCAGCAAGGTTGACTTTCAGACTGGAAGGAGAAATAAAGAGCTTCCGGGACTGCCAAGATTTAAAGATTATGCAACCACCAAGCCAGCACTATAAGAAATAATAAGAAGGGTTCTATAAAAGAGAAATGAACACAAGAGTGACACAGAACAGAAATTTACAGAGGTAATCTATAGAAACATGAACTTCACAGGCAACAGGATGAAAATACAAATGTATCTATCAATAACCACTCTCAATGTGAATGGCCTAAATGCTCCAATAAAAAAAACACAGGGGTGCAGACTGGATAAAATGACAGGACCCATCCATATGCTGTTTACAAGAGACACATTTTGAATCTAAAGACACTTCCAGGTTGAAAGTGAGGTGATGGAGGACCATTGATCATGCCAATGGACCCCAAAAGAAAGCCGGAGTAGCTTATATCAGACAAATTGGATTTTAATCTAAAGACTGTAGTCAGAGACACAGAAGGACACTACATCATTCTCAAAGGGTCTATGCACCAAGAAGATCTAACAATTGTAAATATTTATGCCCTCAACATGGGAGCAGCCAACTACATAAGCCAACTGTTAAGCAAAATGAAGAATCATACTGACACAAATAGTAGGAGATCATAACATACCACTCTCAGCAACGGAGAGATCATCTAAACAGAAAATCAACAAAGAAACAAGAGCCTTGAATGACACATTGGACGAGATGGATCTCATAGATATATTCAGAACATTTCACCCTAAAACAGCAGAATATTCATTCTTCTCAAGTGCACATCGAACTTTCTCCAGAATAGACCACATACTAGGTCACAAATAAAGGCTCAACCGACCGATACCAGAAGACTGAGATTATTCCCTGCATAGTCTCTGACCACAATGCTGTGAAACTGGAACTCAACCACGATAAAAACTTCAGAAGAAAATCAAACACTTGGAAGCTAAAGACAATCCTGCTCAAGAATCTGTGTATCAACCAGGAAATCAAAGAACTGAAACACTTCATGGAAACCAATGAGAATGAAGATACATCGATTCAAAACCTATGGCATACAGCAAAGGCAGTCCTAAGGGGGAAATTCGTAGCCATCAAAGCCTCACTCAAAAAACATTGAAAAATCCTGAATACACCAACTTTCATTATACCTTAAAGAACTGGAAAATCAAAAAAAATTAAACCAACCCCCCACACAAGATGGGAAATAATTAGGATTAGAGCAGAGATGAATGAATCAGAAACTAGAGATACAGTAGAACACATCAACGAAACTAGAAGCTGGTTCTTTGAAAGAATCAATAATATTGATAAACCATTGGCCAAACCAACCCAAAGGAAAAGGGAGAAGACCCAAATTAATAAAACCATGAATGAAAGGGGAGAGATCACGTCTAACACCAAGGAAATAGAAACAATCATCAGAAATTACTATCAACAATTATATGCCAATAAGTTTAACAACCTAGAAGATATGGATACATTCCTAGAAACCTATAAACTTCCAAGACTGAAATAGGAAGACATTGACAATTTGAATAGACCTATATATAGTAATGAGATTGAAGCAGTGATCAAAAACCTCCCCCAAAACAAGAGTCCAGGACCAGACGGATTCCCTGGGGAATTCTACCAAACATTCAAAAAAGAAATAACACCTATTCTCCTGAAGCTCTTTCAAAAAATAGAAACAGAAGGAAAACTTCCAGACTCTTTCTATGAAGCCAGCATTGCTCTAATCCCCAAACCAGACAAAGACCCCATCAAAAAGGAGAACTTCAGACCAATATCTCTGATGAATACGGATGTCAAGATTCTCAACAAGATCCTTGCCAACGGGATCCAACAATACATTAAAAAGATTATCCACCATGATGAAGCGGGATTTATCCCAAGGATGCAAGAGTGTTTCAACACTCGCAAATCAATCAAATCTGATAGAACAAATCAATAAGAGAGAGAGAAGAACCATATGGTACTCTCAATTGATGCAGAAAAGGCATTTGACAAAATACAACATCCGTCCTGATCAAAACTCTTCAAAGTATAGGGATAGAGGGAACATTTCTCAACCTCATAAAATCTATCTATGAAAAACCCACAGCGAATATCATCCTCAATGGGGAAAACTGACAGCCTTTCCTCTGAGATCAGGAACAAGACAAGGATGCCCACTCTCACCACTACTGTTCAACATAGTGTTAGAAGTCCTAGCAACAGCAATCAGACAACAGAAAGAAATAAAAGATATTCAGCTTGGCAAAGAAGAAGTCAAACTCTCTCTCTGTGCAGATGACATGATACTCTATGGGGAAAACCCAAAAGACTCTACCCCCCAGCCTACTAGTACTCATACAACAATTTGGTAATGTGGCAGGATACAAAATCAACACACAGAAATCAGTTGCATTCTTATACACTAACAATGAAAATATAGAAAGGGAAATCAGAGAATCGATTCCATTTACTATAGCACCAAAAACCATGAGATACTTCTGAATAAACCTAACCAAAGTAGTCAAGGATCTGTACTCGAGGAACTACAGAACACTCATGAAAGAAATTGAAGAAGACACAAAAAGATGGAAGAGCATCCCATGCTCATGGATCGGAAGAATAAACATTGTCAAAATGTCTATACTTCTCAGAGCAATCTATACTTTCAATGCCATTTCGATCAAAATTCCACCAACATTCTTCAAAGCATTGGAAAAAACAATCCTAAAATTTATATGGAACCAAAAAAGACCCCGGATCGCTAAGGAATTGCTGAAGAAGGAAAACAAAGCTTGGGGCATCTCACCACCTGACTTCAGGCTTTATTATAAAGCTGTGATTACCAAGACAGCATGGTACTGGCACAAAAACAGAGAAATAGACCAATGGAACAGAGTAGAGAGTCCAGATATTGACCCATAAATCTGTGGTCAAATCATCTTTGACAAAGCAGGAAAAAATATCCAGTGGAAAAAAGACAGTCTCTTCAATAAATGGTGCTGGGAAAATTGGACAGCTACATATAGAAGAATGAAACTAGACCATTCTCTTATACCACACACAAAGGCAAACTCAAAATGGATGAAAGACCTCAACGTGAGGCAGGGATCCATCAAAATCCTGGAAAAGAATATAGGCAGTAACCTCTTTGACATCGGCCACAGCAACTTCTCTCAAGACACATCTCCAAAGGCAAAGGAGACAAAGCAAAAATGAACTTCTGGGACCTCATCAAAATAAAAAGCTTCTGTACAGCAAAGGAAACAGTCAACAAAACAAAGAGGCAATCCACAGAATGGGAGAGGATATTTGCACATGACACTAAAGACAAAGGGCTGATATCCAAGATCTATAAAGAACTACTCAAACTCAACATCCAAAAAGAAGATGAACACATCAAAAAATGGGCAAGAGACATGAAGAGGCACTTCTCCATAGAAGATATACAAATGGCTAACAGACACATGAAAAAATGTTCATTGTCACTAGCTATCAGGGAAATTCAAATCAAAACCACACTGAGATACCACCTTACACCAGTCAGAATGGCCAAAATTAACAAGTCAGGAAATAACAAGTGTTGGAGAGGCTACGGAGAAAGGGGAACTCTCTTACACAGCTGGTGGGAATGCAAGTTGGTGTGGCTGCTTTGGAAAACAGTGCAGAGATTCCTTAAAAAATTAAAAATAGAACTACCCTATGACCCTGCAATTGCACTACTGGGAATTTACTCCAAAGATACAGATGTAGTGAAAAGAAGGGCCATATGTACACCAATGTTCATAGCAGCAATGGCCACAATT
>PITA01003494.1:87360-138861 GCA_004023965.1 Spilogale gracilis
CCCTTCAACAGATGAATGGATAAAGAAGATGTGGTACATATATACAATGGAATACTATGCCTCCATCAGAAAGGATGAATATCCAACTTTTGTAGCAACATGGACTGGATTGGAAGAGATTATGCTGAGTGAAATAAGCCAAGTAGAGAAAGTCAAGTATCACATGGTTTCACTTACTTGTGGTGCATAAGGGGTAATAAAGAAGACAGTAGGAGAAGAAAAGGAAATGGGAAGTAGGTAATTCAGGGAGGGAAATGAAACATGAGAGACTTTGGACACAGAAATAAACTGAGGGACTTGGAGGGAGGGCGTGGGCAATGGGAGAGCCTGGTGGTGGGTACTGAGGGCACCTATTGCATGGAGCACTGGGTGTGGGGCATGGGCAATGAATCTTGGAACACTGAAAAAATAAAATAAATTTAAAGTTAAAAAAAAAAAAAGAGTTGCACATAAACACTCTCCCTTCATGCATATCCAACTTTTGAAGTTTTGTGGAAAGTATTTGGAATATATATATTATACTTAGGGATTCCTTTTCTTTTTTCATCAACTAAGTCATTATCCCCTCTCATAGAGCTTATCAAGACTTCAGGGAACCCAGGAATTATTGACAAGGTTATTCTCAAATAGAAGACTTATGGAGAGATACTCTAATAAAACGAAGTTAAGTCTATGTCTTCTGCCTGTTATCATTCAAACATCAAATAGCCAGAGTGGCATAAACCCCTATACTGAAATAATGAGGGCAGATGTTCTAAATCTGCTTTGTCCAATGTAGGAGCCACTATGTGTGCCTATTAAAATCTAAATTAATTTTAATGAGTTACAAAACACATTTCAAGGGTTCTACCATTACAAGGGGCTAGTGACTATTATATTGGGCACCACAAATAAAGAACATTTCCACCACTACAGAAAGTGCTACTGGACAGTGCTGGTCTAGAGTATAGCTGATATTACCCATGTCAGCCTGCTTCTTTCTCAAGCAACTCTAGCTCTGTGAAGCTGTCCTCAAGGGCGAGTGGCACCAGGGGTGTGTGTGTGTATAAAATAAGCCATGATTCTATTCTTCCCCAAATGCTAGGAAAACAGCAAGTCACAAATAAACACATATTATTTGTGTGGCTTCTCCTGATGTGGGAAGAGACTCAAATCTCAAGTTAGTATCAGTCAACCCTCAAGACAATTTCAGCAATAAACTGTTAAATGAACAAAGCTGTGTAATAGGAAAGAAAGAGGGTTGAACAGAGCATCTCTAGTTTGAGTGGGTTTGTGGACAGAGAGATCAACTGAGAAGGATTAGCCTTTGGAAGTGGAGTAGTCAGAATAGCAATAAGGAGATGATCCATCCCATGCAAAAAAGCCAGAAGAGTATAGGAAACACCCCGGGAATATGTTCCCTCACCTCCACCTGGGGATTTTCTTTAAGGAACCAGATGGTTGCCTTGGCTGAGAGAGTGAAAATAGGGAAAAAGATGAGAAACTCAGTAGAAAGAGCTGAATATTGTTCCTACTGAATTGTCTGGCACAGATGGTCAGGCATTCCTGAACTTTTAAAGTAGGTTAATCTGAAAAGGCAGTGGTTTGGGGAACTGAAAAGCATTCAGGCCAGAATCCTCCATCTGCCACTACCCACCTCTCTACTGTTGTTCACATTTAACCTCCACGGGCCTTAGTTTCCAATTGTATTCATTCTTCAGAGGGTTAACCATATAGATGAATCAACAAGAAGCACTCACACAAACCTATAACTATCATCTAATTCCATGAACACAGGGACAGACATATACAAAGAGTAAGCAGAGGCCTGGGGAGCTTTCCAGAGTCTTAAAGACTCTGGTGGAAAAGTGGTATCTGAGCTCAACTAAACCATTAAGGACATAGAGCAGTTGGGGAAGGAATAGCTGGGGTTCATGGAGAGAAGAGCACAGGAATAAAAAGAAGGGAGGAAAATAAAGCATTTGTATTGATATTCTGAAAATCAGATCCTGTCCCAGGGTGAAGGGAGACAGACATTTATAAAACAAGAAAACACTCTATTCTGAACAGGTTAAGAGTTAAAGGGAGTGATTTAAAAAAAAAATTACTGCTTAAAAAAGAAAAAAAAAAGGAGTGGCTAGAGATACCACATAAATCCTTTCCACTAAAAAAAACCTTTTTTTCTTTTCCTTCTCCCTCTACCTTTGTTTTATTTGCATCCACACAAGACAGTTGAGCAACTGTAATCATAGAAACTCTATTTTCTGTTCAGACAGGCTGCACCAATGAATCTCTGATAGCAGACACACTAGGCTGGCTCTTTCAGATCTCACCAGCAACCAGCGCTCCCACACATTCAATTTTTCCTTCCACCAGCACTGGGAATCCCTCTCCCATTACTCTTAAGAGTAAGGCTGGACAACGACTTCTCTCACATGGCCTGTTCAAATGATTGAGAGAGAATTCCTTTGGTTTCCCTTAGCCTTAAATACTAATCAGAACCTATAGACTCATGACCTCTTTCTGATTCCAGACCTCTCTTGAGGTTCCAGTTTTTGGTGTCTAGACATCTTTTACTTGGAATCCCAGGGTCCCTGGGTGATGTTCAGAAAAGAGCAACTCACTATCTGACCCCTAGAGAGACTAGCATATGAGAGTCCTTGGTCCATTCCCCTGAAGGACTGTTCTTTCTGGAAGCAAGGGACCAGTTGAGGTACTCTCATAGAGAGATGTATCCTGTCACCACTGTTTAATTTTGTCAACAAAAATAAAAACTGAAAAATATTCATTACTATTTGTTATTGGTTATTTTTGATACTTAAACAACACTTCAGGCACCCTGAAACTGTTCCCAAGTATGTGCATGAAAAGAAAGATATGCATATTCTCCTGGGACTGTTTGTGGGTAGAGAGGTGTGGAGGGACAAGGTCTGTGATCATCATCAAAGCTCTACTATCCCCACTACCACAAGCCCAGAAGCAGTAGAGACAGATGAGCATTACATTCACACAGAGGGAGGTGACTTGGCTCTACGGCAACAAATTTCAGCAACCATGAACCTGCAGGCCAAATCAAGCCAATCACCTGTTTTTGTAAATGAAGTTTTACGGTGACATAGTCACACTCATTTGGTTGCATAACATCTCTGGCTGGTCTCTTGCTGGTCTCTTGCTGGGAAAGTTGAACAAATGGCCTTTTACAAAAGGAAACTTTGACTTGATCCAAAGTAAAGCAGAGACATGCATAGGAAAGGAGTGTCCTCAATGGTTATCATGTTTTTTAGTTCATCTGACAAACACTCATGGTTCCAGGGTGCTAGGCTGAGATTACAACAGGGAACAGAGCCACTAGTCTTCTGTTTCAAAAACTTACAATTGCTTCGGGTTTTACTGTAACGGTCCCTGTTCAACCTTTCTTTTTTCTTCTGTTTGTTAGAGGGCACAGACAAGTATTATAATGTAGTAACAGGCATAGAATAGGTTATCAGCTAGGGGTACCATATAAAATACAGGACTCCCAGTTAAATCCAGCAAATACGTAGTTAGTTGAAATAGTAACTATGAATGAAGCCAAATGCTGTAAATTAGTCTCTCCCTGAATGGTACATCAAGAGAGAGCCAAAGAGACCCATTCAATGGAGTTAGTGTTTTTATCTATCAGGGCAACATAGGTAATGATGGATAGAGAAGATGGACTTTAAACGTTAGGACAAAGCCATTTCTAGTGTGAGATATATGTGGCATGCTATTTTTAAATGAGGCTGGGGTGCCTGGGTGGCTCAGCTGGTTAAGTATATAACTCTTTTTTTTTAAGATTTTATTTATTTGACAGAGAGAAACACAGCCAGAGAGGGAACACAAGCAGGAGGAGTGAGAGAGGGAGAAGCAGGCTTCCCGCCGAGCAGGGCACCCAATGTGGGGCTCGACCCCGGGTCTCCGGGATCATGACCTGAGCCGAAGGCAGTTACTTAACCAACTGAGCCACCCAGGTGCCACCAAGTATATAACGCCTGATTTCATCTCCAGTCATGATCTCAGGGTTGTGAGAACAAGTCCCACACTGGGTTCTGCACCCAGCACTGCATCAGCCTGAGATTCCTCCTCTCACTCTGTGCCCCTGTCCCCACTCCTCATGCTCCCTCGTTCTCTCTCTCTCTCTCCGCCCCCTCTTTATGTCTCCAAAAAAAGTGCTGTTAACAATTGTTCCACTTTTAAAAAATAATAGGAGTAATAGTTTTAAAAAGGAAGAAGAAGAAAAGATTCGTTCCTCCTTTCTGGTAGAAGGGAGAGAAGGAGAATCTGTACCTAGGGCATAGGAGAAAAAACCAAGTTGAATAATTCATGAGTCTTGAGAAGTATAAGGAGTGTTCATGTGTACAAGTATATATCTCCACTAAAAATGCCTGGCTTAAAATATCTGGGCTTTTAGTCTTGTGATAATAAGAAAAGAGAATGGGAGGGAGAAAATCTGGAGGTGGTTGAACTTGTCACGTATCTGTAAATTCTAGACCCAGAGTGTTCACATAGGCAGAATAGAAACCGATAGCATGACAGGAGCCCTGCACAGCCAGTCCTTAGAGACAGACACCTGTGTGAGGAGGCATGGTGTTTGCCATCTGAATACATGAGAGCATTAATCCTTCTCATCAAACTTCACTGCAGTATCAGATACTTAATACACAGAGATAATGTATAAAACCAGAGGAGGAGTTTGTAGTGGGTGTTTTAAAAATCAAACCTGGACTATATTAGCTAAGTCTTAAGCAATCCCTAAATTTAAAACATAAGGGAGAAGTAGTTTGTTTCCAGGTCACTCATCGGGTCTTCAGTTTGTCACAGTAGCAGACTAGAGATTTCTCCTCCCAAGCATTTCCCAAGAAGGATTTTTTGATTTGTCACACGTGTTCCCATTCATTGGTCCAGTGCCCTGGCAGAACCAGAGATTCTAAACTCATCCGGAAATAGGTTTCATAATTCATCATGCATACCATCCTGCTTAGTGCCGAGAGCAGTGGCCTGATTCAAGTGCATGCTCTTGGACAATCACGATTGACTAAAGAGACCAAATTTTTAATAAACTGATGTAAGGCAAAGGGGAAGAGCCTGCTAGCCCAGCCCCTGTGGCTGGGATGGAGAAGAGAGTGAGGCTGTGGTGAGTGGGGGGCTCCCTAGGATGGGTGTCCCATGAGACAAAACTGTGACAGTGCTAGCTGAGGAAGGTTGCTCCCTCCAGCAAGGAAAGGTGTGCTAGAAGACCGAGGAGAGGCATAGAAGGATGAGAGGGGAGGACAGGAAGAAGGAGAAAGGGGAGCCTGGTGAGAGAGCAAATGTTCCAGGACAGATCATTTTGGAAAACACAGTGCCTGCCAACCAGCCCAGGAAGTTCATGTTGAGGGCCATCCTCAATCTAGGGCATCCATTAACCTTGGCTTTAACAAGGCTGGGGGAGGGGAAGAGATGGAAATGATGCATGGGGCCCACATCATGCTAATGTTCTCTGAAATTGCCAATTTGACTACAGAGGTAAAATATTCTGAATAGTTTCCCATTTCTACTGTGTTCATAATGACTTCAGCAGTAAGCCATCTGAATTCAAAATTAAGATTTACTTTGTTTGAAATGTTTCACCTTAGAAAGATAGAGCAGAATCCTAAGAAAGGAATATGCTTAACTATTGTTGTTAAATCTAAGTATTCAGTCAGCCTTCTTCTCCTGCTGAATATTCAAATTGGAGAACCACAGAGGACAAAGAGAAAAATAAATGCATTTCTGATTAAAAAAATGCAAATTAATGCCTGCATTCTGCCTAAATTCCTCCAATATATCCTTTTAGTTGCTTTCTTTCATTACTACCTAACTGGGAAACTTATGTCTTTTTCTTTTTTTCCTTTTTTTTTTTGTTTTCCTCAGTAGGTGAGTGGGAGTCTCTTTGGAAATTTCCTTATTTAAAAAAACTGCACTGATAATTAAATAAATGCAAATTAAAGCTGCAGAATAACAATTCACCTATAAAAATGGTAAAGATCCAAAACACAGATCTTCCCTAGGTTGATATAGTTGTGACAAAACAGAGATGCCATACAGTTTTAATGGCCTTATTGATATCACAGTTTGAAAAGACAAACATTTTAGAAATTTACCTATACTCTAAATATTTTTGTCCCAAGAATTATACATAATTGGGTCTACTCCTCAGGGACAGTTGCCCAACTGGTCAGACAAAAAAGTTCACTACTGAATATTTCTCAGGTGTAAGGAACTGGAAATGATTAAAATGTCCACTATGAGAGAACTAAGTTATGGCACATCCTTGCAACAAAAATCCTAGTCACAAAAGGAACAAGCTACATTTACATAGTTTGGCATATATCATGATATCACATAACTTTTGAATATATTAGATGGGGAAAGAGTCACAGAAGAACATAATATGATGACACTAATCTAATTTTTAAAAATACATCAATGGATAAGTTTCATGAATCTTTTATAGGATTGTTATCTAAAGAAAATATCTGGAAAAATTCATAATAAAATGTAAGCAATGGCTGATTCTGGAAAGGGGCAGGTTGTATTTGGTAGAAATAGGGGATTTGTACTTTCTCTTCTAACTACACTATATTTTTTCCTCTTTTTTTATATGTTTGTATTATTTCACAACTCAAAAAATGTCAATGTATTTCTTTAGATACTTTAATTAGGGTTTTTTAAGGAAAAATCCCAGGATTTATAGATTCTTCCAAGTATCATATCTGAAAGGTTTATCATTCAGCTTTGATCTCTCCACTTTCTCAGTGATATTTTTTACTGCAGGTTCCCAACAGTCCCTAGAATCCATAGCACCCTTTCAATTTGGCTCTCCCATCCCTTCTTCTTTCCTTCAGTATAGGTCCCTCCATCAACATCATACACAAGCTTTAGGGACTTATACAGAAAGCAGGGTAAAATCCCTGTCCTCACCTCCCAACTGTCACCTTGGCAAAACTCTGCAAATGTCATCTCCAATGGTAAAGGTTGGAGATCTACCATTCCATGAGAAATACTGTTGAACCTTAAAATAGTAGAACCACAAGGCTAGCATTATCTAGTCACATGGTTCTCAACTTCTTCTGCACAATAGGATAGCCAGAGGGGGACTGAAAGAATACAGATGCTTTCACTGTCCCCAGACCAACCGAAACCAAGTCTATTTTGGATGCAAAGCAATGACTGAGGCCCTTATCTAACCCTTACCAGAAAGATATGGACACTGAGTAGCAAAGAGGATGAATGACTTGCCAAAGGTCATCTGTGTGCAGGTTAGTGACATGTTATTGACAAGATTTTAATCGCATGTCTAGCATACATGGTAAGGAATGATCCAGAGAGTGAAATTAAGCATAAACTTGTTATTAAAATTAAAAAATCAGATTTATCTTTTGATTTTAAGACATATATTGCTTGAAAAGTAGTATTGATGACACTTGCTCATGTCAGTCCAACATTTAAAAGCATAGATCTCAAAAAGTATAAAAATCAAAAATAAAAATTAAAAAAGGGATCTCTGCCTTCAGAGTAAGTGATTTCTCAGAACATTGTGTCTACAAGAGTTTAATTGCTTTAATTGCTTGCATGCTAACTCATCAGCCCATCAAATGCATTGATAGGAAGGCTTAACAGCATATTTAAATGCCTTAATAAAACTACATTAAAGAAACCTACCTCTGGTTATGGCTCAGCATAAATTAGGTCAGAAAAGGAATTTTTAAAATCATTTTTAAAATCATGAAACATACCTCTATGTTTAAATCGAGGAAGCCCCCAAAATGTATTAAATTCCCACAGGTATTAATACACAAGATTTATATTTTGAACTATTCTGCAAACAAATTCCAGAACATTCTTAATTATTAGGAGTATTTTTAAGAAGCTATTTTCTGCTCAGAAATAATATTTGTATCTCAACCTTTTAATCAATAAAGAATTTGAATTCATAGTGCTAAGGGTAAAGACACCCCTCCCCGCCACCCACATACATATCACTGTGGCACAGCTCAGAAATCGTAATCGTTCAGCTTTCCCTTTAAAGGAGTTTGAGAGCCAGAGGCTGCTATTGACTATTTTCAGAGTCTCCCCTGTAGTAGTCCCAGCTTCAAAATCTCAGATACCTGCTTCACAAAGCCTGTGTCATAGGCACACTCCTAGCTAACTAACGGGAAATAAAAAGTAGAATTGAATGGTTCTAACCTTAACTCTTTGAGCTATCTTCCATCAAATATGTACTCAGGGTGCCTGGTGGCTCAGCCAGTTGGGCATCTGACTCTTGGTTTCAGCTCAGATCATGATCTCAGGGACCTGGGATAGAGCACGGCACTGAGCTCTGTGCTTAGGGCAGAGTCTGCCTAAGATTTTCTCTCTCCTTCTTCCTCTGCACCCCACCCCGCCCCACTCATAGGCTCTATAAATAAATAAATAAATAAATAAATAAATAAATAAATAAATAAATAAACAAACAAGCAAATATGTGTGTTATATATAAAATCTTTTTAAAATGTATGTCCTTAATCCAAACATGGCTTGAGCTAGGCCTAAGGGTCATAACACATGAAAGAACGAAAAACTTCATGGCACAAGCATAGCACACTTGGTTATACATAGAGATCTGAAAGTCAGTTTCTAACAACTGCCTTGAGGAGTATGAATTTGCCATTCGAAAAGTACAGGAAATACTTTCATCGGCTGGTGCTTCCAATTTTTTCTGAGGAAATACTGATTCTAATGAACTTTTCAAAATCCCTCATAAACAATGTAAACAAAGCTAGAGTCCATCTTTAAGCAGTACCTACCTGTAATTTCCCCTTCTCTGAATGAAGAGGCTTTAATTACTGCCCTGGAGAATCCATTATCTAGCTGTTGTGTGATTTTCAAAATTCACTGTTTTTTGTTAATCCTATGCGAGGAAACAGTTCATTTTAAAATGAGCTTCTTCTGGTATATATGAGGCAGTCCCATTAAGTCTTCCAGAACTTTAAATTCTCCATCTTTTATTTTTCTTTCAATAATATGATAAATCCTGTGGTATTTGCCTGAGCTAGACAACACGACATTTATTTATTCAGAAACATTTCACAAGAACCACTTTAAAAAGTTTTCAAACTCCTTAATAATATTATCCTAATCCATCATGTTGCTTGCTATTTGCATAGTCATTTCTTTGGATAGTTCATGATAAATGGAAGTTAAAGGATTTTCCTACACTGCCATTTTTCACAAGACTTGTTTTCTCACCAGAACATTACCAAGTTTCCTCCTGGGACTCCTTCAGTTGGTCCCAGCTTTCTGAAGAGATGTGGGGCTGCCTCAGCAGACCACTGGATCTTATATACTCTCTCTGTCTTTCTCTACTCAGCTGCCTTCCTGTGTTGACTCCCCAAAGACTTTGGTGGGGGAAAAAAATCTGGTCAGAGGCTTCACATTCAAGTCTGTGTATCCAAGAACAGAATATGACTACACTTAGAGATAAAGTTTTTAAAAGTAATAAAGATAAATGAGCTCATAAGGGAAGGCCCTAAACAATATGGCTGGTATTCTTAGGAGAAGAGGAGATTAGAACACAGGTATGCATAAAGGGAAGTCCATTTTAAGGCAGAGCTAAGACAGCTATCTACAGCTAAGGAGGCAGGCCTCAGAAGAACCCCCCCCCCTCCCAAATACCTCAATCTGAGACTTCTAGCTTTCAGAACTATGAGAAAATAAATCCCTACTGGTTAACCTTCTCAGTTGTGGTACTTTGTTATGGTAGCTCTAACAAATGAATAATAAGCAAATTTCCCTAATTCAAGTTTGAGCAGCTATATAGGGCTAAAAAGAAGTGTGGCAAAAAAGTAAAACTAGAGAGAAAAGCTAGGTCAAGATCATATATTGTCTTAAAGTGGTGGGAAGGAATAGAATTTTACTCTAGTGAGATGGAAGGGAGAAGTATGGGATCCAATAATAAGGAAAAGATTTGGCCAGGTTTGATAGAGAGGTAATAATGTAAGCCAGACATGCAGTGGATTAAAAACTAAATGAGTAGTAAGAAATTGGACTCAGGGAGTGTGGGTGATGAAACTACTAATGTCTTCTCTCCAGCAACAACCCATGTGATGCTAGCTGGTATTTAATAAAAGAAATTAATACAAATTTAATGCCTTGAACTAATACCACAATTTTGCTTCCGCAAGGTAAAGGGAATAGCAGTATCTTGACAAATAACAACTATTGCCTAACCATACACAGTTTTTTTTCCCCTTATAAAGTTGACTATCATAAAACAAATTATAATCTTTCTAAATCTTACATTTAGGATAATCTGAACTATGTTTTCCCTGGAGACTGATATGTATGGACATGCATGCACCATTTTAGTATATAGTCATAGACAGGAAAGAATAGGTCAGATTTTGTTTTGTTTTTGCTTTTGTATTTTTTTTTTTTTTTGCCATCAGGCATTAGGTACCCTTAGTCTTATATCCTAGACAATGATACTTTATAAGTGAAAGCTAAAAATCATATTTGTGCTATTTTTTCCACATCAAAACTCTTCAGTGATTTTATGATTATAGGTCATAACAGTGGCCAGAGAATATCATCTGCTAGCCACTGCAGTCTTAGAAGACAGCACTACATTTTATAAATAAGAACTTTTGTTTCAGCTCATTTGGCTAAGAGTAGTCATAATATGATTGGGATTTCACTTGAAAATTTACAATGATAGCCAAAATCAAGTCCCCAAGTTTTCCCAAGATATTGCCAGAGTATATTATATGTTCACCATTGTTTTGTTTTGTTTTTTTGTTTTTTTTTAAAGATTTTATTTAATTATTTGACAGAGAGAAACACAGTTAGAAAGGGAACACAAGCAGAGGGACTGAGAGAGGGAGAAGCAGGCTCCCGCTGAGCAGGAATCCTGATGTGGGGCTCGATCCCAGGTCTCCAGGATCATGATCTGAGCTGAAAGCAATGGGTTAACCAACTCAGCCACCCAGGCACCCCTCACCATTGTTTTTTATTTGGTTGGTTGCTTATGGTTGAGACTATAATTAAAATTCAGTGAGAGGGTATGCAAAAATGTTTAGCATAAGGTTGGCTGGATATTCAAAAAATGTATAGTTGTATTAGTTACCAAATGAGTAAATGAATGAGTATCATAGAACAGAAATGCAGCTGATTTTCAAGGAGACTGGAACCATATACTAGAAATTTGTCAGGAACTCAAGCTACACCTTTTATCTGCCTTTATTTCTGCTTAATTTTTCTCCTCCGCTAACTGGCTTTTCTCTGCTGCTCTATTCTCTTGGGCATTCCAGTGCTCTTGAGTTTAAAACTTTTTAACATGTCAGCATGTTATAATTTATAGTGTCTCTTGTTTCCAGTTCTAACGGGTTCAGCTTAAAGCAGGTGTCCACCCAAGATCCAACCGGCCTTGGCCAGAAGGACAGGCTCACTCCTGAAAAGCATGGCTCCTCAATAAATTTCATAGGTGAATGGAAAGCCAGTTTCTGCAGAAAAAGGAATTGTGAATTGGGTAGATAACTAAAAGTATCTTCTGATAACTAAAAGTATCTTCTGATAACTGGGTCAGAAGACAGGGAATGAGTAGGAAGTGAAATTTTACTGAAAGATGAATAAATGAAAGGACGTCAAGATAAGATGCAAAGAAAAGATGAGAAATGATGACTTTGAATCAAAATGGAAAAAAGATTTGGAGCCAATATCACAAAAGAGCAATTCATGATTCAGTGGGTCATCTTTCTGCTCAGGGTCCCAAATGGATTTTGATTAAGTTCAAATACACGTTTCAGATTAACTCCATCTTGGAAATCTTATTATATTGATCTCTCATTAAGTTTTACAAGTGATTTGTTTTCAAGATATTCATACATATAGTATACACTTCCATGAAGATTTAGGAAATATGTGAATTCGACCTATGAATATTTTCACATTTTGTTACTTCTTATACATTTATAAATCAAGAGTAGCACAAAAACTTACTTCAGAATACATTTTTGGCATTCTTTCATCATTGAATGGAGAATAGCTTTTTTCTTTCTTTCTTTTTTTTTTTTAATTAGCTAAATTTGGGTTTCTGCTGAAGCAAGTGAGGATCCAAGATGCTCTAGGCTACAAGCTGAAGTTTGGAAAAAATTCAACCTGCTGACTTTTATCTGCTCTTTTGGACAAGATGGTTGTGGGTAATTTGGGCCTCTGGCTATGAAACATGAACCTGTCTATCTGCATTATTAATGGATGCTTGATGAGGTAAGCTAACAATGACTCTGGTTTCTTTGCAAAAAACCTAACAGGAAATTTCTTGAGATGGAAAAAGTCAAACAGACAGAAAGATGTTGGTAATAACATTTATTGATTGCTTATAATGTGCTATGATGCATTGTGTTGAGTACTTTAAATGCCTTATTTAATACTCACACTGGCCCATGGCATGAATACTATCATTACCCATTTTAAAGATCAGAAAATCAAGGCTTGAAGAAGTAAACTACTCAAGGTCACAGCAGCTAAGAATAAGGTGGAACTGAAATTTCATTGCAGGTACCATGACTCTCATCATTATTCTCTTATAGATCCTAATTTATACTTTACTGTATCCTTCAGGTTGAAGATCAAATTCCAGGTAGAATCAATGAGTCATAAGAATAATGGCCCTGAAAATCCACTCCCTGGACCAAGTCATTCCTGGATTCTTTCAAACATGAGAAGTGGAGAGGACATAGGAGAAATGCTGCAGGATACAGATAGAATTAAAACCAATTTATAAAATCCCCAAAACAAAACAGTCGAAAAAGTTTTATGTGTGTCTACTTCCTGGTTAATATAATGCACAACAGTATTTAGATATCACTTGCACTTCAACTGTGTCAATTGTTCTAAGTTCTAAAGCTGGAATTGCTCATTCATGGACACGAACAAAAGCAGCAAGGAGAAGCTGACAGAGAGTTTTGCCAAGACTTAATTAATTCCCAGCAGGAAACACCAAGGAATTACTCCATAAGAAGGGAAGACACTTCTGACCTTTCTTCCTCTCTTACCCTATAAAAGGGAAGAGTGTTCTTGGTAGATTATAAACCCAGATGGAAATGTGCTTACAACCTCCAACCACTCACAGTAAAATCCAGCTATGACTTCCATCCATGGTGAGATCATATTACAACTTCTTTTGCTTTATTTTGAATAAAAATGGGCATATTGCTCCTTAGTCTGCATCTATACATATGGGCATATAAACAAAGAGATACATATGGGTGTATAAACATACAGATACATAAGAAATATCCTAAACAAAAAAGGAATTTGGATATTTTGCATACTTACATCATTCCTAAATGAGATAGGCAGATATCTTACACGTGAGATCTCAGTGACATTGATTATCATAACTGAAAGAATGATTATAATTTATTTTTCATCCATTACTATGAAAAGAAATTAATAAATGGCTATTCCAAAATTTCAGGCCATTTGTTTATCTTCCCAGTGATATACTTCCTTCACACAAGTTTTTCAGATTTGCTCCTAATGTGTAAATGGGCATGAATGGGAGACACTAAATATGGGGAAAGGGAAAAAGGGTCAAAGAGATTTTCATGGGAAAGAGCAGATGGTTTGGGTTTTTGTAGTGAAAACCAAAATCCTGGACCACAAATTCTTTTAACCCTACCACAGAAGTCTTCATCAGGAATACTCTGGTCTTAAATCAAAGTAAACAGCACTCATCCTCAGCCTTCCTCAAGTGCATATCTCTTTCTAGGCTGATGTACATATACCTTCAGAAATGGAAAACATAATTAAATTGTACTACATCAAGTACTTTCAAGTATTTGAGAAGCCAAATTTGAAAACAAAAACAAAAACAAAAACAAAACCTTGAGTGTATTTATTGGCTTTTTAGCTGTGCTTCTTTGCAATATATTTTGGTGATTCCTTCTGAATTACAATATACAACTTAAACTTTTCACAGTCTCCTTAATGTTAATAAGTATTGAGCTATTCCACATAAAATCCAATCATTTTCAACCAAATAGGCCCATCCACTGTTTTCCCCTGTCCTTTATATGACAATTGTTGTTTGTTACATCATCACACAGTACAATATTATACCTTTTCCTTTAAAGTCATATGTTTTGCAAGAAATTAACAATACAGAAATAGTCAGTTTATGCACATCTTTTCTAAAGTTCTTAATTCCTGCCTGAGGACCTGAGTTTCTATCTGTTATCATTTCCCCTAATTCTGAAGAATTTCTTTCAGCATTTTTTGTTCTGTTTTGTTTTGTCTTGTTTTTTGTAGCACAGTTCTGCTGGTAATTGGTTTTCTTCATTTTCTTTCATCTGCAAATGTCTTTCATATTTGGATGGGGGAGGGGAGTATAGAATTCTGGGTTGAAATTTCATTCTTACAGCACTGTAATTATTATACTGTCTTCTGGATTTCACAGGTTTTGTTGAGGAATTAGTAGAATTTAATCATTGTTCCACTACATATAATGTGTTGTCTAGTCACCATCAGGACTTTGCTCCCAACTTGGATTTTCTAGCAGATTGCCTATGATGTGTATGGATGTGGTTTTCTTTGCATTTGCCTTTTTTTTTTATTCACTAAGCTTCTTACATCTGAGATTTTTTTTTTATTTTTACCAAATTGGTGAAATTTTGGCATTAGTTCTTAGGACATGTTCATTGGTGTTTCTTCTTTCTCCTTCTATATCATTAATTACATATATACCTTTTTTATATTGTTCTACAGGTCCCTAGGATACTATTTTTTAAAATTCTTCCTCAGACAACATACATTACAGTTTACTAATTTATTTCTCTGTCATCTCTACTCTCCTGTTAGCCTATCCAATGTATTAAATTTCAGATTTGAAGTTTTTAATTATAGAATTTACATATGGTTCTTTGATAGAGTTTCAATTTCTCTGTTGAGTTTTCTGTTTTCGTTTCTTGTGAATATATTCTCCTTTATTTTATTGTGCTTGGCTGCATTAGTTGCTTTAAATTCCTTAGTCTGCTAGTTATTCCTTGGGTTGGTCTTGGTTGATTATCTTTTCTCTTAAAACCAGCTCATAATTTCCCAAATCTGTAAACATCAAGTAATTTTTAATTGTGTACTGAATATAGTGGATGATCCAAGAATAATTTCTGTTGTTCTCATTTTAGCAAGCAATTAATTTTGTTGCTCTCAAGCTGAAAAATCTATCTTTCGAGTGGCAACTAAAATGTAAGTTGTGGGACTCAGTGGGACTACTTCAAGTTTGATCCACAAAATGTCTAGTCCAGGAGTGAGTCTAAGACTTGGGAAGAATTTATATAAAAAATTTGGATCTTCTCTTCTCTGACCCTCTCCTTTCCTGGACTCTTTCTTTATTTTCCCATCACTTATGATCTCTCTCATCTCTGTCCTCTCATTTTTCAGGCCAGAGAGAATGGTGCCACCTGTAAAAGTAAGATACTTACACATGCCATTCCATCCAGCCAAGTGTCAACTTCTACCCAGAATGGGTAGAATTTTCTTCATTCTTTGTCACTCACCAATACTGTACCTTTGTTTTTAATTTTGTCTGAAATTATAATTATTATCTATAAGAGTAAGAGGCTACTTGGCCATACCAGAAGTCCATCTTGAGGTTATGAAATGTAGACACTGATTCACATTGTTATTTCTTTCTTTTTTCTTTCCATTGCTTTGATTATAGAAATAAGCTTTGAAGAACATAGTTTGTTTGATTTTTATTGTTATTTTAGTTGTTTTCATTTCTTTTTTTACAAAGTGGATAGCTTCTCCCTTTCTCAAAAATATGAGGCAAATTACTAAGAGAATTGAGGTGTCTGTAGAGATTTTAATCAAAAAGAAGAAAATTTCACTCAGTAAAGTAGGAGGTAATTCTAAATACATCAAAGACATACCAGATAATAGAAAGATGACTGATGTAGAAAAAGAGGACCAAGAAGAATTTGGCCAGAACTCACACCCGGGTTTGAACTCTCTACAGTCAATACTCTTGATCCCTCATGCTATACTGAGGAAGAATATTAAAACAAAAAAGGGGAAAACACTATTTAACTTGGAGGAGAGAAAGGGAGCCAATGCAAAACTTTTTCAAGAAATCAGCAAAAAATATTATTTTATTTTATTTTTTTAAGATTTTTTTTATTTGACAGAGAGAAACACAACCAGAGAGGGAACACAAGCAGGGGGAGTGAGAGAGGGAGAAGCAGGCTTCCTGCCAAGCAGGGAAATTGATATGGGACTCAATCCCGAGTCTCCAGGATCATAACCTGAGCCGAAGGCAGTCACTTAACCAACTGAGCCACCCAGGCACCCCAAAAAATGTTATTTTAGGAAATGGTGCTGTGTCATCTACTAACAGAAACCAAGTTACAAGGGGGTTTCTGAATTCTAAACTTGAAATGGCAGTCTCTTTATGTTGAATTAGGCAAGGATCTTGAGTATTGTAGAGAAGGAACAATGAGATATATTAATATATTTAAAGAAGAATTATTTTTCTTGGATGTCATCTTTATTTCCCCTTACTATGATTTGCTATTATTGTGAAAAATAAGGTTAAGTATCCTAATCATTTACGATAGCCTCAAAAATAAGTCCAAGGGCAACTGCAGTAACTTCCTTAGGAATACCTATTAGTTTATCAATAGAAAAACACTTCTGACCACCTGTTTACCCATATACTCTGCTGTTAAGTCACTGGCACATTAAAGACTACATTGATGTAGGCTGACAGAAACAACTTACTGCTCAACCTGAACAAGTGTTTGCATTAAATAATAATTTATACTATGCATAAGCAAAGGTAGGTGCATTCTCTGTGGGGTGGCAGATACAGAGACTAGCAATTTCTTGTTTAGACAGAAAGACCTGACAAAGAAGAGCTCATTAGGGTCTCTGGAGAGTGGCTGACAGCTGAGGCACTGTCGGCTCTGTCAAAAGACCTTTGAAAATAATTCTTGTTTTTGAATCAGAATTTTCTGAATCACCAGTAGGATGCCAGAAGCACATTGTTTGCTTCCTTGACTATTTCCTCATATTTCAGTGTTATCAGAATTTGCCCAAAGCCTTAGCTGCCTTTGAAAACTTTTGTGCTTTGGCATGCATGCCCACAAACTGGAATTTGTTTTCTCAAAAATCCTTTTGTGTGTCCTTGCTTATATTCTTCCTAATTAGTATCAGGACTTGCTTTGAAATACATGGTTACTGAGAATATGTCATCCTCTGTGTGTGTGTGTGTGTGTGTGTGTGTGTTTGTAAGAAAGACACACAGAGAGACAGACAGAGAGAGACCAGGAGACTGGATGACTTTGCCTTCATGTCTCTAAAATGGACACAAAGACATAAGAAATAGAGTGCTAGACTTGCAAAAAAGAGAACTTACACAAATAACTGTTGTTCAAAAACAAAACAAAAAATCCCTGCAGATTGATTCACTATAGTTACATACTTTAATATTCTGCCTCTCAGATCTTCCCCTTTGCATAGCAGGTTCTAATTTTCATCCCCAAATCAGAATCTAATTCAAAATACACACATGGCATCCTCAGCATCAGCATTCCCAGACTTCACATGTATTTAATTTTGGTGTCTTTTTTTTTTCGTAAAGATTTTATTTATTTGACAGAAACACAGCGAGAGAGGGAACACAAGCAGGGGGAGTGAGAGAGGAAGCAGGCTTCCCACCGAGCAGGGAGCCCGATGTGGGACTTGATCCTGGGTCTCTGGGATCATGACCTGAGCCGAAGGCAGTCGCCTAACCAACTGAGCCACCTAGGCGCCCCTAATTTTGGTGTCTTATCTTCCCATGCATCTCACTCCTTGCCCCCAACATACCCACTCTCAGTATTATCCTCACAGCAGTGTTACCGGTAGCACCCACTTTGTCTTCCAACCTTGTATTTCCTGACAGATTACACCAGCATTTAGATGGGGTATGAGTGACTAGGTTCATAACTATGTTTACATGTCTTTTTGTGGAGGGAAAAATGCACTGATAACAGTAACAGTAGCAGGTAAAAGAATGATTATCCTCCTTTTCCAGTGGACAGAACTAAGGCATTTTAATCTCTAGATCAAGGGGATATAGTCACTAAGGGACAAATATCTAAATTCCTATTCAGAACTGATTCCCACACCTTTGCTTTGTCTTAACCACTTTTCTAGACTGCCAACCCCTGAAGCAAGCCTCACTATCCTTAGTTGACTGCTGTAGCCTCCCTGAAATTACAGAGTATGTGGGACTTTGCCTCCAATATTCTGAGTATTTCAAGAACTCCACCTAGGTAACCTTACCACTGCTAGATGAATTCCTTTAATGAAATCATAAAACCTCTATCGCATCTTTACTGTGTGGTTAGCTTGATTTTCCTTCACTATCTGACTACTTTAGAGGTGTGGTTTGTTTGAACTACCGGTCAACCGAAAACAGATAAAATCATTATTTCTACATTATAGATGGAAAAAAAAAAAATGAAGCTTAGTAGAGTCATGTGCAGCCAGGATCAAAGTCGAAGTCTACTTGTCAACAAAACTACTTGAGGATACGAAACTTATCTTTATTTTGCTCCGAGTTCCAGTCCACACCCAGTATATTTGTTGACATGATTGCCCTAAACAACTACTTTCAATACAATCTCTTTCCTGTGCCAATTCTGTCATGCTGAGCTGAAACCCCTATGTGTTCCAACACATTCTGATTTCTCTCAACATGTCCTTTATTTCTCCCTGTATCAGTCAAAATCTCTGTGACAAAAGACAGAATACTTAAAAGTTTTAGATTTTTATAGAATAATTACTTTTTCAGGGATGTGATTAGTGCTAAAAGAACCATATTAGATGGAGAAGTGCCCAGGAACTAGCAATAGCAAGTATCCATAATCACCTGTTAAGCCTAAAGAGGAGAGGGAGAAGGATGATGTCCATGGAACCAGTGAGAGCTGGAGCCTTAGAAATGGGGCTGTCCAGTTCTCTCTCCCACTCCCCTATCTCCACCCAACTGCTGGGCCCTCCATTGGCTACATCCAACCATGAGCCACAGTATTAGGAAACTGGGAACTAGAATGGTTCAGAGCACAGAGTGGGACAGAGAACAACAGAAAATGGAGAACTGCCAGTGCACCTCCTATCAAAACTACCCTCCCAATAAACTATTTGGGCATTTTCTATTAAATCTAAACATATGTATACTCTATGGTGCAGCAATTCTACTCCTTAGCATATGTCTAAGAGAAATGAGTGCCTAAGTCCACCAAGTTACATGTACAGAAGTGTTTGCATCAGTTTTATTTATAATAATCAAAAACTGGAAGCAACAAATGTCTACCAACAGTAGAACAGATTAACTGCGGTATATCCATAGAGGAGTACAAGCAACAAAAAAGAATAAGCCCCTGAAAAATACAACAACATGAATGAATCTCATCAATATAACGTAAAACTAAAAAAGCCAGACACCAAAGAGTACATACTGAATGATTTTATTTATAAAAAGTTCTAAAACAGGAAAAACCAAGCTGTGTAATAAAAGTCAGAACAGCGTTTACCTTTTTGGTGCGTGGGAGGGAACACAGATCTGGGTATTGACTGAGAAGCAACAGGAAGGAGCCCCCGAGGGGTGGTTATGTGGGTATACGCATATGTAAAAAGTATTGAGCTAAAGAGTGAACACTGTTTCACTTTACACATTTTGTATCTCAATTCAAGCAACAATAACAACCACCACTGCTGCTATGATTACTCTCTCATGCAGCGAAGTCGTTCAGAATTAGATTGTCTACCACATGTTAACAGCAAGTGATAATCAGAAAACACTCGCTTCTGGTTTTAAAACTCCACATTCCTTACCTAAAGAACAGATTATTGAAAAGCAAACAACAAAGACAAAATACACTTTCAATTCCAGAAGGTATTTGGGTGGTGAATCCAATTTTCAGAGATAACAGGAAGACAAAAGTTGGTGTTTAATATTTTGAGGTGGGTAGCCCTAGGGGCCCCTTACATCATCCCTAACTGGCTAATAATGCCTCATAGCACTGCCCTAAAATGTTACTATGTCACACGGGGTTAAAGCTTCAGAGAACTGTGACAGATAATCCATTCTTATGAAAAGTGGCCAGAGTGATGCATGACTGATTTTCAAACATAATTTATTTTTTGCCTGGTAAATTGGGTAGAACACAGAATTGAGTGAAATTATACAAACCCTCCTGGCTTGCTGTTTTCTCATTTACTACTAGGCTGGTTTTCAATGCAATAGTTATTAATATTTCTAAACAGGAGCTGAAATTACATGACATTTTAATATCCTGACCCACAGATAAGAATTTAACAGATATATGCTATCTCAATGGGTCTGATCCTATGGTGAAAAAAACCACACCCTGGGAATAAATTATTCCCCATAAGAGTGGAATTAATGTTTCTAAGTACCATGGCTCCTTTTTGTAAATTGTTTCTCCATGGTATGTTACTGGGCAACCAAAGAGAAGTATAGAAAATTGAAACACAAGAGAAAAGACAACTGAAGTCGACACTACATGAGAGCAAAGATTTTAAGACTGTTCTCAAGACCAGAGGGGAATTGGGGCCATTACTTACATGCAATTTGCATAACCCATGAACCAAGGCCACAGTAGACTGTAGATTCACAATACACAGTCTTTCTCTGACCTATTCCCACTCTATCTGTGAGAACTTCACCCCAAATTCCTCTCAAATTCATATGGAAGTTCGCAGGAGTCATAGAGGAATACTCCATGAACAAATCCACAGGGCTACTATATGCCAATTTACCATTTCCCTCCTTTCTACCCAACTCAATCTGAGCATGTCTCCCGTTGGGCCAGTACTGTTCCCTCAGCATTTATGTCTGCGCTGAAGGGTACTGTTTTCCGTTGGTGTAGACTTGTACACAGTTTTCCTGCCGACGTGTTAATTCTCTCAAAATGTCACAGAGGGATTTTCGTGGAACCACTGTTGGTTTTTTAGCTTCTCATAAAATATATGACACATATAAAAATATACACATATTCTTGAGTAATAATACTACTAAACTGAGTAAATAAAGTGAGCCTCCAGTATCCACCACTCAGCTTAAGAAATAACACTTAACCAGAGGATTGCGCCTCCTCTCCATCCCTAAGCTCTTTTCTCTGCTCCCCGTATTCACAACTAAACTTCATTCAGGACATACTATGTCAGGTATTATTGATTTTCAATGTGAAGGGAGATCTTTGTGACTTGCTTCAACAAAGGTTAGCTAGGACAGAACTAGAGGGAAGCTCAGACTAGAGCAGCTGGGAGGTGAGTGAGGCAGCTTGCCCTAAGCATGTATCCCATGACACCACAAGTGGGAGACTGACCCTGAGGCCAGCACTGGTGATGAAACCAAATCTGATACTCTAATGCTACATTTAAAACCTTAAGTCAGGAATGTCCCAAGCCAGTGGTGCTTCCTAGCTACTTGTAAAACCAGAAGTAGAAATGAAAGCAGATCCTCTACGGAGAAAGATATCTTAATTTAGGTGCATCGGCATCACACCTATTAAAATCAGTCAGTTCAAAACCAAAGGACACCAAGTACCCAATAAACAATAGTTATGGACACTTGACTCTTTAAGGACTGTTGATACTAGAATTATTAGGTCAAAAATATAAAACAGGTATGTCTGAAATATTTACAGAGATAAAGGACACAAAAAACAAAACAAGCAAACAACAAGGATTATCATCTTTTTTTTAAGGGTTTGAACCTAGAGCTTTTGCCTTTTTGTGTATAAGAACATTTCTAACTACTATTTCAATTTCATTGCTCTCTTAGGAGCATTCCTGTTTCTAGATCTTTATGTGTCAGCTTTAATAATTATATTTTCCCATTAGATAACTATTAAAAGCTTCAAAACTTATTGAGATAGAGTTGCTCATATTTTTATTTGTTTTTATTTATTTTGTTATTTTTGCTACATCTTTAGTTACATGGTTTTCATTTATAGCACTATTTCTTCTTTCTCTCTTAGGCAAACTTTAGGTCAAGTTCTTAGTTTTTTCAAAGAATCAAAATTTTGTTTTGTTGGTGGTCTTTCCCATCAAATGTTCATGTCCTATTTTTATAAGTTTCTTCTCTTCCCTTTATTATTTCTGCTCTATACTTTCTTTTAGCTTACTCTGTTGCCATTTTCCAAAATTTTCCGATTGTACAATGTGCCAGGTATTAGATAAACTGACATTTGTTTCCTTTGTCTCTACTCATTGACTTATTAACCCTGAAGGGATTTCTAAATGACTACTAACCAGAAGAAAGCCTACTGAATATCTGTGTTGAGCATTTAGGATTCATACTAAAGAAAAATTATGAGTTAGTTCTTCAAGATTACACATACAAATTAAAATACAAAAGTAGGTTCCTTATTATTAGCATACAAACTCTTTTTAAGTAGTGGCTGTAAACTGAGGCTGATCATCAGAATAACCACAGGATATTTTTAATACACACATTTCTGAGTCTTATTCCTAGATAAATCTGCCTGAAGTTGGGCTCAGGTATCTATATATATTTAGCCTTCTTTAGGTGAACTTGGATGATCCACCTTGTTTTAGAACCACTGCCTTGTATTCTTTTAAGTAATCTTGCAGTCTTGTGTTCTTAAAATAAATCCCAAGATTTTCTCCCTTAGTTGTTTTTCTCCTTCATTGGCCTCAATATTGAAGTATACTTCACGAAGTCACCGTAAGCTAGTGCTTTAGGAGACAGGAATTAAAAACTCCTGCCTGTCATCATCCTCCAAAACAAAGATCCCTTATTTTGTAGATGATGTCCCTGACTATGCTTATTTCAGAATGGATGATAATGATAAGCTTGTGAAATCAACATGTTGGACCATGTATCTCTATTTTATAAATGTGGAGTTAAGTCAGGAATGCCAAATGGCAATGTCACAATCCTTCTGTTCTCTGCCAACCTATCTGCTAGGGACTCAAATATGTTGTTCTTGAAACAGATGGCTCTCCCTACTCTGCAGGCTATTACATAAGAAGGTGAGGTGCAGCGGATTTGGTATGATTTCCAGGAAGACCAAAAGAATGCCTCTGACAAGGTCCAAAGTGTAGGGGAAAGAACAGAACCTCAAAGCCAGACATGTCTGGATTGAAATCCTGTTCTACCTGTTTCTGATTATGAGAACTTCAGTAACTCAGCTCATTTGGCCTCAATTTTCTCTTCTTTAAAAATGGAAATGATAAAAATGGAAATGATAATATCTCCTTCATGTGCTTGTGGGAAACTTGAGTACTATGTATATGAGATAACTGGCAAATAGAAGGTACACAAGGAAAGAGTTGTTTTTTTATTTTTTTTAAAGATTTTATTTATTTATTTGACAGAGAGAAACACAGCCAGAGAGGGAACACAAGCAGGGGGAGTGACAGAGGGAGAAGCAGGCTTCCCGTCAAGCAGGGAGCCTGACGTGGGGCTTGATCCTGGGCCTCCGGGATCATGACCCGAGCCGAAGGCAGTCGCTTAACCAACTGAACCACCCAGGCACCCCAAGAGTTGGTTTTCTAGTAATTTCACTTTCATCCCTAAAGAAGATTTAGTAAAACTCTGACAATAGTAATTTTTAAAATGCTACCATTAAAATTTCTCTTTTCATATTCTGCTTGGTATTTTGTGTGCCCTGCATCCCTGTCCTATACACAGGATGGCGTTCCCTTGACCTAAGGCTTCTGTATTGTTTTTAAATTTTTCATCTTTGTTCAAGCAAATTTTTAAGGTGCTATTTGTATCAAGTGGTTTTTGAACTGCAACTCAAATATTGTAGCCTCTCCATGGCTGCCACAATCAACCCTGAATAGGTAAACCTGTCAGCACCCCACCTCAGCTATATCCAGTTCTCCTATTTCCTGCCCTAAGATGTCCCTGCCACCTGATATTGGATGGCTATGGAAACTTAGTTGGTACCAATGTATGCATAAACCTGGAAGACTGGCATCCTACACAATAACCCTTAGGTCAATGCAGGGTTGAAGACAGTAGCTAAATGCCTGCTTTTCTGCCCCTTCTACTGACAACTCAGGCATGTATTCTATAGGACCCTAAGAATGCCTCACTGGGACCAAGCCTCAGGTGCCCACAGCTATGACCCGCTCAAAGATGCATCCTTATTCTAGCAATCCCTTCCCCATTTCACTTTTCCTAGTCTTCAGTCATGACCCCCAGAGATGACATCCTTAAGTAAACTACCTTCACAAAAGCTGAGTCTTGGACTCTGCTTTCTCAGGTTAAGGTAGAATCACAAGGCCAAACAATTTGTTAAGCAAAATTGCTGAGTGCCTGAGCTTACAAATTACAGCAAGAATGGCTGGTCTCTGTGAGAGCATGTACTGTATCTCTCTAAGAAGTATGTTCCATTTTTTTCTCCCTATGCTTTCTGCTCCTCTGAAATAAGAGAAGCTAATATGCCACTCTGGTGGGATAGGGCTGATATTCCACTTCTACTGGGGTCTGAAATAGATTAACCTTTGGGCCAGATGTAGAGTCATGACCCTTCTTATGTAATATTCCACCTGTTTTCTAGCAGACTTAGCTCCGAAACTCCTGTTTAACCACTTTACCCATGATATCACATAGCTTAAACACTTACTCTCAAACCTAAGATCCCCAAATCTATTTCTTCAATGTTCTCTTTTGCCACTCCCTGTAAAACAAGAATATTTCCTCCCTAAAATTTCACTCAGTATGGCTTTTATATCAGGGGGACAATATTACCAAACACTCAGAAATAGAAAATGATGGGACCAAGTGGTACATTCTGGGCAAAATGCTTCTTAATCTTTTCATACTCTCCTACTAGAGGACTTTCCAAGACCTGTACTCCTCTCTGTCTGCTCTGATTCAGGGGGGGTTGTCATAGTTGGTGTAAATGTGTTTACATGTTAATAGGTGTTGTGCTTTTCTCTGGTGTATCCCCCAGGGGTGGGTGAGGAGAATTAATCTGCAAAACAGTAGAGCCACCCATAATCTGCATACTTAGATCTGGCCTTGAAGAGATGACTACAGATGGGGCTTCCTTCCCTCTAAGCTCTATTATACCCCAAATATCTTCTGTTCTCTACCAAGGCCAGCTTTCTCCTTTAATTAGCCATATGTTTTTGCTGCATTTTGTTTTGATTTTACCACAGGCAATTTCTAACCCCCTCTCCCCTCTTCCAGAAGACTGAAGCATTTTCCCCTGACAGATTTTTTTTTTTTCTAATCTGACTACATCCCTCAATATGACCGCCCTTGTTCAATATTCCTTTCTTTGTTTCAGCACACAGAGGCACAGAAGAAAGAGAACCCTGGAATCAGACTGGCTTGGGTTCTAACCTGAACTCTACTCCACTAGTAATCATCTCCTATCTGTATGATTTGGCGCAGGTGTTTCTCCTTTCACCCTATAAAATAAAGCTAACAATGTACACCAGAGAACCATAGAACTTGTGCTGAGGGTAAATAATAAACAGAGTAAATGCTCAGGAAATGACATTTCCTTTGTCTCTGTTAATAGCTATATTTTACTTAAATGGGTACTCAGTTACGCCTTTCTCTAGCTGTCCATGTCTGCTAAGTCCATGCTACCCAGCCGCCTCTGCATCCTTTCTCCTCTGTTTAAAGTTCATTATGTTTAAGACTATCCCTTGGTCAGTTTTCAGTGAATGTCCCCGGCCTTCCACAAAATGTATTTGGTTATATGACTCGTTCTTTCCTGAGTAACAACAAACATTATTACCTCCTACAGTTTCTGAGGGACAGGAAGCTAGGAGCATCTTAACAGTGCTCACACGGAGTATCAAACAACCCGCAGGGCTAGCGGGGCTTCTGGAAGGCTCTCGGAGACTGGAAGTCATAAAACAGCACAGGCGAGCCCTGCCCTCCCAAAGCAGAGCGTTCCTAAGAAACCTTCCGGAAGTGAAACTGTCGTAAAGCGAAGGGCGTTTCCCGCCGCCCGCTCCCACTTTCTGGAGTTTTGCCTTGCAGAGGGGCGTACTTTGGAACCTGTCCTCACTGACTGAAAGAAATCCGGAGGAGGATTTTCACTTTCAGGGGAAAGAGCCGTCACTGTACCACGCAGGTCTTTCGTAAAGGGAAGGTGGTATAAGCAAGGTGTGTGACCCCCAATTGTGGTTATCTTTTGCTTATTGATTTACTCACTGTGAGACTACGGTTTGGTTTCTCCGACCTAAACAGGAAATCCCTAGCTTTGGACCACATTGTCATAATTTGGGCACTTAATGGTTTGAAGTTTACAGAACCTAATGGTATTTTTTGCCCGGTGGAAGTCAACCCTTTCTCTGCGGAGAAACCAGCGGCGGTAAAGCCAGGATTGCGGTCGTGGAACCACTTCGCTGGCGTTCCAGCTGCTGAAAATGTGCCTAGCAGGCCCATCTGTGCCATCTAGTTGAACAGGGACAGTTTGGGCTTGCAACATATTCGAAGTTGATTGTAACAGCTCCCTCATCAGCTATGGGAAGACTAAGTAATGGTGATGCCGGCTGCTTTCTTTTTGCTTTTCTAAATCCACTGGCAAGTGTTCTGTGCTCTAGAAGACCGCCTGTATGTACTCGGTCCGCAGGCTCCCTTGACCTCAGGCTTCTCACGTAAGGTCTGGCCAATTGGAAGCACTGAGAAGGGGTTGAAAAGACCGGAAGACAGTGAGGTTGAGGTATTTATCCAGATCATAGCTTTAGCTGTATCTGATGCCTGAGGTCCTTTCCTCAGAGCTCTCCACCCCAGGTTCCTGAAGCCATGCTCTGCCCCTGCCCATGCGGGCATAGAAGAAGTGACTCCCATATTTGCTAACTCCAGGTACTTGATTATCACTTCCTCCCCCCAAACCCTGCCCACAACTTTTTAAATGGTCCTTTATTGAACTCTTCTCCATACCCAGTTCAAATGTGTCACTTAACTACTGTGAAGTGGCCGGTTTTAAACAGCGTAACCTCCCAGGCTTCCTGCAGGTGTACATTAACTGTATAGTCATGAGTAATTAAAAATAATTGACTATTGAATTACCTAGTTGTTTTCCGAATGGCACGTAGTTACTGGCAGCAGTTTGCATTTCTGGAAGATCTATGTGAATAATCATTCATTGCCAAGACCTGAATATTAACTAATTGAGGGTCATCAGTATTAAAGCCAGCAAAATACTTCATGATTTAAAATAATAGGTAACTTGTATTAAGTGCTGTGTGACAAGAATTGCATCAAATGACTTACATTTTCTTAAGTCCTACAAATTCATTTTTACAAAATTTGAATTATTTTAGTCTACACAATTATTGTGTGAGATACACTATTTTTGCCTTAGTCCTTACAATTACTGTGTGAGATATATTTTTGCCATTTACAGCTTAATTCCGTGTAGAGAGCCACTGATGGAGCTGGTATTCAAACCGAAGCCACCACAGTCTGGAATCTACATGCTACTCAATTTCCTCTTCAGTTGATGAGAAGGTAACTAAGAAAAAAATGACAAAGGTATGTCTTAATTTCAATGAAAACTATTTGCTAATTTTTGTATGGTATAAGTGGGCTCTTTTTGAATTATAAATTATATAACTGCTTATAAAACTTCTGTTTATTCCAAGCTTGTTAGTTGGTTTTGTGCAATAAAGGGATCCAGAGCAATTGTGAATTTCAAGTGTGGGTCATAAGTACAAATAATACTGAATTCACCACAAACACACACACACACACACACACACACACACACGAGTCTAACTCAGCAATTTTTCAACTGGGAAGCAGTTGTCTTGGGTCTTTTTATAAATCTTCTTATAAATAATGGTTGTGTTTACACAACCTGGAATACTGGATTTTACCCTGAATGAGTCATTGCTTTGGAATAATGTAAACAGAGCCAATGTTAAGGAAGAAGATTTCTTTGTTAGTGAAGCTCTGAGCATTTAAACAGCTGTTTGATTTCACTCCAGAGGTGTTTGCATTTCATTGACAGATGGAGTAATTTTCAAATGGTTTTCAATCAATACTAGACAAGTAGTTGAGAATTATCTCTTTAGGGAAGAAAAAAAAAAAGGGAAAAAATGCAATTTAACCATGGTGTCTTGTTAATTTTTTTAGCATCTGTTATGAAATAACTACACAAAACCAATGGTCCATATTTAAAGATGTTTATTTTCATGTTATTTGGTAGTTTTTCTGTACTTTTTGTTTTATTTTTGTTTTCTTAAAGAGGAAGTGTCTAAAGCATGGTTTTTGTTATGCCCATGTTACTCTTGACTTCTCTAAGAAGTGTCAAATTATATTTCTAAGTGTTACATATAATTTATATATTAGCCATAATCTGAGGGGTTTTTAAATAAAACCCACAAGACAGGGGCGTCTGGGTGGCTCAGTTGGTTAAGCGACTCCCTTCGGCTCAGGTCATGATCCCAGAGTCCCGGGATCGAGCCTCACATCAGGCTCCCTGCTCCCAGGAAGCTTGCTTCTTCCTCTCTCACTTCCCCTGCTTGTGTTCCCTCTCTGACTATGTTTCTCTCTGTCAAATAAATAAAATCTTAAAAAAAAAAACCCACAAGACATTATTATTTTATATAGCCAATATTCACTTGGGTTTACCCACATATTAATCATGATCTTTGTTCTTCATTTCTTCTTGCATTTATCTCAGACCATTTTCCTTTTGCCAGAAATACATTCTTTAGAATTAATTATCTTAGTTGCTGGGTGAAAATTCTCTTTTTTTCTTTTTCTGTTTTTGGCTGAAAATGTTTATATTTCACATTCATTCATAAAACATAATGGATGGCTATGGAATAGCTTGGCAATTATTTTTCAGCACTTTTCTGGTATTATCACACTGTTTATGAATTTCATTGTGGCTATTGATAAGTTAGCTGTTAGCCTCACTGATCTGAATGACAGTGGACTCAGTTCTCTGCTGCCAAAATTTCTTTTAAGGATAGAAGGGATTTTACTCTGAGATGCTATGGGTGCTACTAGCTGACAGCTTGTGGCTCTCAACCTTACTGAAAATTGCTCTCAACTGAGCAGACGCATCACAGTTAAGTTCATGTCTTACTTTAGAGGCTGCCTATATCTGACTATTCCTCTGACCCCTAAACCAGGTGACATGAGAGGCTGCCAGAGTTGAGTGAGGACCACAGCCAGAAAGGGTATGGGACAAGTGGTCTTGCCATTTGTGCTATTTGACTCAGCAGACCGCAAGTTAGTAGATGCATCAACGGTAAGAAAAGGTACATTATGAAGGTTAAGGTAAGCTAAAATAGAAGAATCACCTTTAGAGTTCTGAAACAAGGCAATAACATTAGTAGCAGAAAATCATACACCTTTCCAAACCTGCTTAAATGTACTACTTGGCCTTGGCAAAAACTAAGTTTGTGACTACAAAGCACAAAGTGACCATGAATCCAAAAGTTCCCAACAGAAGCAGGGTTCTGCCCAACACACAAAACTGGGCAGGCCAAGAAGTGATCAGTTGGAGCTGAAAGTAAAATATTGGAGTCAAAACCAAAGCATAGCCAGAGATGCAAATGTGAGGCCCAAGGAGGTGGGCATATGTCACCCACTGTGATCTTATTAGTGATGACAGACGCTGATGGAGAAGGAAAACGTCAAGTTAGGTTCACAGAAGGGCTATCTCATGACCTTGATGTGGGTCAGCATGTGGGCAGAGCCAAAAATGGACTTTGGCAAAAATGCATCCCTATTCAATGGTGGTCTTAAAGATGAGGTCTACTGGTGAAATTCCTCCTGTGGGGAGATCTTTGGGCAACGTACTTGATCCTCTTTATGTGGAAAAAGAAGTATCCTAATGCTGAATGTGCATGGACTGAACAAATAGTTTAGCTGATTAACCCGAGATGTGGAAGAAAAAATATTAGAAAATCAGGGACAAAGGTCTGGAATTGAACTATGTGAATAGGCTTTCAGGCTTGAAGAGAGATCTTTGTACCTAAATTACATCTTACCACCACCATACAGTATCTTCCAAGGAAGAGGCAGTAAACAACCAACAGAGAGAATGACTGGGCCTGCCAACATTGGTCAGCCTGTCATCAGCTGTCCCAGTGCTGACATAATGAGTTTCTTTTTTTTTTTTTTAATGAGTTTCTAAATGTAGAACATAGTGGGAGAAAATAGGTTATACAGGGGCCCATAGTCATGTGTTTCTACTCATCAAGGCTGCTGTTAAATATCCAACCTACCAACAACGTTGACTAATGCATATCCCCTTATAGAGGAATATACCTCAAGGACACCAACAATTCATTAGTGGTGTAAATTGCCTCCATTGCACCCCCTCTAACCTGGAAGGAACAAAGGTTTATTTTGACTTCACAGCACATTCGAGGTGTGAGTTTGACTTATCCACAGGGCCTTTGCACCAAGGTCTTAGAGTTCCAGCAGCCCACATGGATTTCTCACATTACATTGCATCAGAACAAGGAACCCACCTTGTGAAAAATACTATGGTATGATGAACAAATACAGAATCCACATCACCCACAGGCTACAGACCTAAGAGAGTGATTCAATGCTGAGTAATCCAGGGGTTGAAGGAGGTCTAGGGTCTGAGAAAAGAATGTTCAGTGGGTCCATATTTTGTACCACAGGGCATGAGTAAGGCTGTGAATATCAGTAGAAAGTAGGCCTTGCTAGTGTAGTTCAGACAGATGTAGCAAGTTCATGCCAAAAACCAAGCAGAGGTAGTGGGGAACTGAAAAGGATATGCGGACCAACCACATCTCCCCCAGTGTCATGGTGTTTCTCACTTCCTGAGATGGAGGGAAACAGCCCTAGGAGGCATTTTGACCTTTAAATTAATGAGTTTAAATCCTGGATGGAATTATTAAGTTTTAATTACTTGTCACTATTTAAATCGGAAGAGACCATATTGCTTTTCACTGGCAAGATTAGGAGACTTTTCACATCTGCAGAAATGGGGACAGTAGAGCTAAATTGAGCTCAGGAGCAGAATAGGTTAAGTTGTACTTCTGTGTGGCTAAGCTGTGATGATTTCAAAGCACTCCATGTGTAATCTTACGTGTGGGGGCCCCAACAAGCGGCTTTCAGAACTTCCTGAGACCCAGCTCAGGATTAGCTGTCATGATCCATTCTCATCCCTAGGCAAGGGAGAATTTAAACAAGAAGGAAGAGAGAAATTCATCTCATTTTAAAAATATGAATCCGGTTTTTGGTTTTGCCATTTAATGATTTATGCCATTTAATGATTCAATTCTAGGCACAGTCTATACCTTACAGAACACTCCTAAAATTCTCCAAAACTGATGTTTGTAAGTTACTAATGGGAATGCAAAATTGTTTAGCCATTGTGGAAGATGGTTTGGCAGTTCCTCAATAAGGTAAACATAGAATTACCCTATAATCCAGCAGTTCCACTCCTAGGTATACCCAAAAGAGCTAAAAACAGGTATTCAAACAAATACTTGTGCACAAATATCATAGCAGCACCACTCACAATAGCCTAAAGCTGGAGACAACCCAAATATCCATCAACAGAAGAATGGGTGCATCAAATGAGCTATGCCCATAAAACAGGATATTATTTAGCCACAAAAAGGAGTGAAGTACTAAAATACACACTACAATATAATGAAGCTTAAAAACATGCTAAGTGTAAAAAAAAGACACAAAAGGCCACGGACTGTATGATTTCCTTTATTTGAAATACTGGAATAGACAAATCCTTAGGGACAGAAACATACTTGTGGTTTCCAGAGGTTGTGGAGAGGAGAAATAAGGGATGAATCCTGATGGATATGGGGTTTCTTTTAGGGGAATGAGAATATTCTGAAATTAGATGCTGGTGATAGTTACACAACATCATGGATGTACTTCATGCCCCCAAATTATATAACTCAAAATGATTTAAATGGTAAATTTTTTTATGTATACTTTACCACATACCAAAAAAAATCTCCAAAACTCAATCAGTAGGTACTTTTCTTGTTCTTGCCAAACCATTTTAGCTCTCAAGGACAGTGTTTGCAGTACTGACTGAAATGGGTCACCAGTTTCTCCTTGTGGGAGGCAACCCAAGACTCTGACTACACCAAGTAAAGTCGGTCAGCTATTTTACAAGGAAAACACTTGGCACCAAATACTGAGCTCTCTAAAGAACTGCTTAGCTAAGCCTCTTCCCCAGGGTATATTAAGGGAGAAGCACTATGAGTCCGAACTTGCCAGGTTCGTGCGGGCCACACCCAGCAGTTATTAAGTTGTTCAGAACTCTACTTGCCCCATCTTAATAACTAGTTCTTTTCCCAGCCTGTAGGTTCCCATAATCATGTGGCCACTCAAATGAGAACAGCGAAAACCACTAACAATTTGGAGACGAGACAGAGTCCAGAAAAGGAAGCAAAGTCATGAAAATATAAATTTAGCTCGAGGTGCTCCACGAACACCAAGCAGAGGCCTAGAATTAGGGCTTGTTCTAAATTTCAAAATTGACAAAATAGTAGTGGCTTCTCTGAAAGCAGTCATTTGGGTAAGGAAATATCTCAAGTAGGCATCTGGATGAGCACAAGGGAATTGATTAAAGATTACAAAACTTTCAGAATTCAAAACAAAAGATGTTGGTCCATCTGGTGACAACCGATCAGGACAGTTTACCATAACATAAACTTGCAAAAACCAACCTACGGGTAGCAGAGGAAACTGTAGCTTCCTGTACCCCAAAATGGTGGTTAAGAGCACCTGTTTTTAAGTTAGAATCAGGCCAGGAGTCAGCAGGGGGAAAAAACATATAAGTATTGAAGAAGTAGGCAGGAGCCAGATGATGTCAACCTTGAAGTCTGCGATTTTTTCTTAGCCCAATTAAAAGATACTGCAGAGTTTTAAGCAGAAAAGTCGACATCATATAATTTATGTTAATAAAAGGTCACTTTCTCTTATTGTGGTGCAGAGGATAAGCGGGCTGCAGGAATCTGAGGTAAGAATCATTGCCAGGACAGAAGATCAGAGGTTGATGGCTTGGACCAAGGAAGTAATAGCAGAGATCAAGACAGGTGGATGGATTCAGAACACCTTTAGGGGTAAAAATCTATAAAACATGCTGATAGAATAGAATGTGTGGAAGGGGAATGGAAAGAGGGGAGTCAAGAGTGACTTCTACATCTAGAGGAAGGCTGTAGCACCTGGACATTTTTTTGCACTAGGCGAAGCCAGTGTCCACCCTCTAGGAAAACTAGTGTGCATTTGCCCCTTCATTCCTACAGGGTTGTCCAACTGAGTCAATGTGATATATATTTTTTCTTAATCTTTGCTAATATGAGAAATGAAAATGGTTTCTCTATTGTATCTTTTGAATTAATAAGGAGGTAAAATACTTGTTCATATAATTGTTGGTCATTGGTGTTTCTTATATTTGTTAATTGTCTGTTCTTTCTTTTCTTACTGGTTTGTGAGATTTGACCACCAATTCCTTGGATGCCCTTTGTCTTCCTCTTACCTCCCTGACCACTCCAGCTCTGTTGCCTCTATTTCTCCAATAGTCTGCCCTAGCCCCACTCCCACCTCGCCAAGCTTCTGGTCTCAGCCACCTTTTCTCTTTTTTCTATGGTATTCCTAGATGATCTTCTATTTACATAATTCAGTGATTTCCTCTGCATTAATTATCCTAAAATCTCTATATCCAACCATGACCTCTTTCCAGATGTTCAAGCTGATGGTTCTCACTGTCTACTCTGCATTTTCATTTATATGCCCAGCAGACAACTTCATTAAAACATGTCTAACATAAATCACAGGCACTCATTTCCTCCATCCAACTTCTTATTTCCTATTTCTATTCATAGTACCAATTCATATACCATAGTACCATCTGAATTTCTCAGACTATCACTTCCCTTATTCATTTCTTCATTTTTCTTCAACAGATATATAGAGAGCATCTGCTAATTGCTATGTGCTGTGCTGGACCATAAAGTTTTTCCTCCCTAATCTCATTCCCTCTATTAATTCTATTATTAAATCCTGTGGATTTTCTCTTTGTGATAATCTCTCGAAGTTAGAACATCCTTTCTTGTTTTTCTTCCTCTTGCTACCCTGATAATGCCTAGTCTTCCCATCAGAAGTTTATATCTCATTCATAGCAACACCACATTCCTTACTCCTCTCACCTGAGCAAGATGAATCACCCTAAAACAGTGCTAATCATCTCACTTCATCCTTCAAAAACCATCTTCGGGTGCCTGCATGGCTCAGTCAGTTGAGCATCTGACTTCAGCTTAGATCATGATCCCAGGGCCCTAAGCTCAACCCCTGCATCAGGCTCTCTGCTCAGTGGGGAGTCTGCTTCTCCCTCTCCCTCTCCCTCTCCCCCTGTGTTCTCACTTCTCTCTTTCTCTCTCAAATAAATGGGTAAAATCTTAACAACAGCAACAAAAAAATCTTCAGTAACACAATTACAAGTAAATAAATATCCCAGCCAACATTGATAGCCCTTAAACCATATCTCTCACTAATCCCTGCTCTCTATCCAGCTCTCTATGAAAGCACTTGTATGTTTGGCTTTCCTCCAGTTTTTTGTGTCTTACTACTTTATTGAATATATCTTTTTTATTAAGATATAATTTTATACATTAAAATAAAAAGAGCTTACTCATATAGTTTGATCCGTTTTGATGAATGTACACACTTATGAAACCCATGCCACACAAATCAAGATACAGAATATTTCCAGTACCCAAAACGTATCCTTGTGCTCCTTTCCAATCAATTCCAAACCCAGCCACAGGCAAATGCTGTTCTGATTTCTATCAACATAGTTTTGCCTTTTCTTGAATTCTCTATAAATAGTATCATATATAATATACTTTTTTGGGTCTAGTTTCTTTAGCTAAACTTAATATCTATAGAATTCATCCCTGTTTTTTCATGTATCAATGAATTATTCCTTTTTTATTGCTGAGTAGAATATCATGATATGAAAATACCACAATTTGTTTATTCACTTTCCTGTTGATGAACATTTGAACTGTTTCCAGTTTGAGACTATTATGAATAAAGTTACTGTGAATATTCATATACAAGTGCCTTTGTGGAAACATGATTTCATTTTTTTGTATAAATACTCAGGAAAAGAATTTGGGCTTCTATGGTATGTATATGCTTAACTTTATAAGAGATTGTTACGTAGTGTTTCTAAACAGTTTTGTCCCTTTACACTCCTACCATCAATGTATGGGAGTTATATTTTCTCCACATTCTCTCATATCTGCTATTGTAAGTCTTTTTAATTGCAGCCACTCTAATTGTTGTGAAGAGGTACCTCAGTGTTACATTTAATGTGCAATTCCCTGACAACTAATGATGTTTACAACTTTCTCTATGCTTCTTATCAATTTGTAGATCTTATTTTATGAAATATGCTTCAAGTTCTTTTTTTCTAGTTTTTATTGGGTTTATGTCCTTTTATTATTGATTTGTAGTGGCTCTTTATTCTAGATACAGATCTTTTATTAGATGTATGTATTACAGATATTTTCTTCAGTCTGCATTTTACCTTTTTTTATTTTCTTAGTACACCTTATGATTAGCAGAAATTTTTCATTGGACAAAGTCCAATTTATCATATTTTTCTTTTAATGGTAATGCTTTGTGTGACTCTTTAAGAAATCTTTTTCTAGGGAGCCTGGGTGACTCAGTCTTAAGCCCATTTGCCTTAGGCTTAGGTCAGGATCCTGGGATCCTGGAATCGAATTCTACATCAGGCTCCCTGCTCAGCGGGAAGCCTGCTTCTCCCTCTCCCACTCCCCCTGCTTGAGTTCCCTCTATAGCTGTTTTTCTCTGTCAAATAAATAAATAAAATCTTTAAAAAAAAAAAGAAATCTTTGCTGACCTAAGTAGGCATAAATTCTGCCACTTTCTATAGATATTAATAGACTGATTCTAAAAGTTACATGAAAATAGAAAGGATTTACAATATCAAAAAACTATCTAAAAAATGAAAAGCAAAATGATAGGACAAAAACTACCTGATTTCAAAATTTCCTACCAAACAGTAGTAATCAAGACAGTAAAATGGTATTTATGTAAGGATTGACCAATAGATCAATGGAAGAGCAGAAGATTGTGAAGTAGACCCACATGTACAACATCAATTTTTTATAAGGGAGCCAAGACAGTTTGAAGTATATGGGAAAGTCTGTTCAGTAAGTTGTTCTAAATGACTAGATAAATATATGGAAAAAATAAACATTACACCACACCCAAAAAATTGATTTTCAGTGGACCATATGGCTGAATATGAAAACTGAAACTATAAAGGTAGAAAAAAACCTCACTATTTCACCTAAAGGTTTCTCCCTCTTATCATTTCCTTTTTTGACAGATTACTGATACTTTGAGGCTGAGCCCAAATATAATCTTCTTCATGAAGCCTTTTCTTAACAACCCTATAAAAATAAATGCTACCTTATCTAACTCTTACAGCACTTTCCTTATACCATTTTAAACATTGTATTATGGTCAAGTGTGTACATGTATGCATATCATAACCATCCTTCTATAACCATCCTTCATAACCAGCCTTCTGTAACCATCCTTCGTAATCAACGTCCCATGATGTGTTCCTTGACCACGTCTTGTTCTTCACTGAATCTCCTGAACCATGCAGCAGAGTATTCACCCATAGTGAATACCCCTTTTATGATTTATAAAATAAAAAATTGATCTCAAAAATGTAATTCTATACAAAAGTATTGAAGAAAAAAAGGAACAAAAGAAAAAAAAGAATCTTCTGATTGCTTGTAGGCTAGGGAGAAGGGCAGTAAGATAGAGGAAGAGATAGATCAAATGCAAATGAATTTTAATAAATGTATCGATATACATTTATATAATTAGCAATCACTCCAGTAAGGACATGCCTGCAAAATTGGACAGGACCTTGGCATGAACAACTGCAAAGCCCTTATCAAAATAATAATATAAGCTTTATAAGCTTTTCTTTTGATACAAACTAGGAGCTAAGTAACTCTCTGGAGAAATCAATTGGCAATAAGTGTGACCTTCCCTTAAAAGCTATCCTATATACTTCTGTTTATAGAAAACTCTATGAGCTCAGTATTATAAATAATCATTATCATTGCCATTGTTTAATATTTTGCTCTGAAAGATTATTTATATATTTATGTAACCCAGTTTCATTAAAAATGTTTATTATTTATTAGTATTACTTATTAAGTACATACTTATTATTTTATATGTATACATATATACATATATATGTATATATGTATATATATTTCCTTAGTAACTCTTCTTACATTTTCTCAAAGAAAATTCAGTCATGAATGTATTCAGCTTCATGTATCAACCTCGCTTGGAAGAGAGTATGGCTCAGCAAAAGAACAGTTCTGAAGAGCACGACAGAACAGGGGGAGATATAAAGGATTTAAAGAACTACTCAGACTGTTTAATTTCAGTTGAACAATAAGGAAGCCCATTAAAATCTCAACTTATTCAATTAATACCTATCTCAATATATTCTCTGAAATCACACCTCTGTTTCAAAGACTGTGGATCATTGCAGTTATGTCAGTATCTTTCTATTTTATATAAAAATATATTTGTGTTTGTAGGTAAAACACTTTTGAGTGACTAAGAAAAATAATCTAAGAATGGCTGCAGCCTTATTGTCACACTACATTTATTTTAAAATACACATGGTCTATAAAGTACTTAGAAGAATGAAGTGATTACCAGCCTGTTATTATTACCATCACAGCTATTAATAAGATTCTTCAGAAATTCTGGAATAGAGGGTTAGGCCATCATTCATCCTCCTGATGTGATTTCGTAGCCCTAGGCCACCTTCCTGGTCACTCCCCCGTCTTCCCCCAGGGTTGGTTTCTTCTGGATTTGCAGCCTGCCCCCAAGTCAGTAAGGATAATGGGGAGTCAGTCTGAGTAATCCAAAACAGCCCTTTTCATGCTTTTCCTGATAAGCCTTTAAATATTCAAAGCTTTTCTTTCTCTCTTTAGAGTTTATTTTTTCAGGAAAAAATCCTAATCCCTTTAAGTGTTCTTTATTTAATAGTTTTGTAGAAATAACACCTCCTGGCTTCCATTTACACACAGTGTAATTTAACTTTTAAAGCAAAATTTCCCGGCCTTTTATTTATTTTCCATGTTATATATTAATGTATATTCTTTCCATAAAAATTAGTTTAATTTACATTTCAGAAACCAAAAAGATTGAGCATTCCCCTTCAAAACTGTTTATTCTTGATATTTTTGATATAAGGTTTTCATTTATAAAAATTAATTTAATTTGCATGGCTATCATTTCAGAAACCAAAAAGATTGAGCATTCCCCTTCAAAACTGATTATTCTTGATATTTTTGATATAAGGTCTTCATTTATATTTTGGTCCTAATGCCAATAAATAAGGAAGAAAAATTTAATTGCATTTGCATATGAGAAAATTCATTAAAAATAGGATAGAAAACACTTCTAAGAGCATCATTTTGTAAATAATATACATATAATAGATTACCGTGTAATTCCTTTTCATATATATATATATATGTATATATATATATATATATATGCACACCCTGTTTGGGTTATCTGAAATACTTCTCTATACTTCTTTTTAATTGAGCTATATGGACATGTAACATTATACTAGTTTCAGATATACAACATGATTTGATATTTGTATAGATTTTGAAATGAAAGCCATAATAAATCTTGTTAACGTTCATCACCACATAGAAATTTTTTTGTGTGTGATGAGAACTTTTAAGATCTACTGTCTCAGTAACTTTCAAAAAACCACTACAATATCATTAATTGTATTCACTATGCTGCACTGTACGTTACATCCCCAGGACTTACTTATTTTATAACTGGAAGTTTGTATTTTTGACCTCTTTAACCCATTTGCCCACCTCCCACCTCCCTGCCTTTAGCAACCACCAGTCTGTTTTCTGTATCTGGGAGGGAGGTTCTGGTTCTTAACGGATTTTTTTGTTTTGTTTTTGTTGGTTAGATTCCCCTTTAAGTGAGATCATACAGTATTTGTCTTTCTCTCACAATTTATATCTTTATTATAAAAAGTAAACTGGGGCACCTGGGTGGCTCAGTGGGTTAAAGCCTCTGCCTTCAGCTCAGGTCAGGATCTCAGGGTCCTGGGATCGAGGCCCGCCGCGGGCTCTCTGCTCAACAGGGAGCCTGCTTCCTCCTCTCTCTCTGCCTGCCTCTCTGCCTACTTGTGAACTCTCTCTCTCTGTCAAATAAATAAAATCTTTAAAAGAAAAAACAAACACATATTTAAGAAAATAAAAATAAAATATAAAATAAAAAGCAAACTCCCTTTTGTTAGTGTTAAAAAACAAATTTTTTTCTGAGAGAAATTCTGAATTTTGAATAGAGCATCTTTGCAGATATACTTCTGTGCCTTTAAGTATTTATTTATTCAAAGTAACTTTTAGTGATTGAAGATGTGTACTCTGAATGTGTATACATTGTCCTCCCATGGAAGTAAATATACCTTCTGTGTTGATTCATGTCTTTTGCTGTGTATGTGACTGGTGAAGTCTGGGGAATAGAATGGGGAGGAGGGATGGAGGCATACCTGAAAACTGTATAAGAATTTCTTAATAATATGAATATGGAAAAAGGTTTTAAAATTTTTATCTATTAGGGCACAAACCTGGATCTGATGTCAGTTTCAGTGCTTATTTAAATATTTCATACATTTCACATCTTGAGCAACAACAAAGTACGTTTTTAAAACATCATTCAGAGCATGAAGTCATATGACTGAAATAGCTAATGATTTCATTATTAGTCTTATTGCTCATATAATGCTCAATTATTGTTTTCTCTTAATGATAAAGAGAAAAAAATCTCCTACCAGCTGATTGAATCAGGCTAAAACTGGGTACATGATGATTTACTCACTTATTCCTAATTCATTATTTCAGTTAAGCTATAATAAGAATCTTAGTCCAGGCTGAACACTTCATAAGACCAGATACTGATATACACTCAATCATAAGGCATTATTTTTTAGTCTATTTAATATATCCCCACCCCAATTTAATGTTGCAGTTCCCAAGACCTCAACATGTCCTATTTCTGCATGCTGAAAATATCTTTAGCCTAATCTTGTATTTTTGCTTGAGTCAGATAATTTATTCTTAAGTATGGCATGCTTCCCTCAAGTTACAAAGGAAAACATTTTTAAAAATAGGTGTAGCAAAAAGGAGAAAAAAAAATCCACATGTCTACAAGTAAGTCAAGGCTATGAATCTCCCAAGTGATAAACTAGTTACCTGCTGGGGCATGTTAGGATCTCATTTTTATAACTCATCATGTAATTAGCCATGTTCAGTGCCTTTCAGCACTATGTCAGACTATATGTCATGACAAGGATAGTTTAAAATGTATTAAAGTTTGCTGTAGAAAACAGTGTACCTTATAAGTAAAAGAGAATAACTTTATACAATATTAATGAGAGCCAGAAATGGAAAGGGCACTCTGCTAGGCCAACAGTAACCAAAAACATGGCCTTTTTTTTCCAAGGAAGTTACAGTCCAGTGGAGGAATGGGGATGAATATAAATCATGATACAGAGCATAGTCTACGTGGCAAAAGCAATGTCCAAAGAGTGATTAATTTTGACAGGGGTGGAGGTTGAGAAAAGTTTCCCAGAAGGAAGTAGCATTGAATTTGGCCTCAGAGGATCAATTAAGCAGAGAGAAGGGAAAGAACCCTGAAGACCGGGATTGGTAATTTCAACAGAGATGCAGAGTCAGGGAAAAAAGTAAGGCATATTTAGGGAGCAAAATTGTGTGTTATGGGTAAAACACATGGAGACTCAGAGCATGAGGGTATTTGAGAAGTTGAAGGGCCTTGAGGAATGGGAGGAGGAATGTAAACTATAATCAATACTCCAAGCAGGGAAATAGCACAATCAGTTTGGGGTCTAGCAAAGAGAGTTCTAGAGGCATTATTTAGGAACAGTTAGAAAGAAGACTGACCCGAAGCAGACAAATGAGTGAGAAGTCAGAGTGATTTGTTAAAAATATTTATTTATTTGAGAGAGAGAGAGTGTGTGTGTGTGTGTGTGTGTGTGTGTGTGTGTACGTGCGCCTGCATGCACATGCACACAGGGAGGGGAAGGAGGGACAGAGGGAGAGGGACAGAAAGAACCTTAAAGAGGCTCCATGACCAATGCAGAGCCCAGCATGGTTCTCCATCTCACGACCCTCAGATCATGACCTGAGCCAAATAAAGAGTCCTACCCCCAATGGACTGAGCCACCTCCATGTTCTAGACCAGCCTTCCTTCAAAGCTTAGGTCACATCCCACTACCTGTTCCCAGATTTCCTGCCCTATACTAGAGAAGAATATATAGAGAAGCGATGTGAGCAATGATCCTCAAAGTGTGGTATGTGTGTTACTGGAAAATATGGAAAATCATGTTGAGTATGGAAAGATGTTTAATAGTTTCTGTTTCATATTCATAAAATGGAATACCCAGAAATAAAAATAGAATGAACTAGTGATACAAGTAAACTATGTAAATTAATCTCAAAAATATTATGTTGAAGAAAGAAGCCAAACATGAAAAAATATTTATCAATGACTTCATTTCTGTGCAATTCACAAACAGTAAAAGTTAATCTATGTTGATAGAAATCAGAACAGTGGTTACCTATAGAAATAGGATTTGACTAGAAGGATATGCAATTTCTAGAGTCACAGAAGTATTTTATACTTTTATAAGGTTATTGATTGTACAGGTTTATATCATTTTTCAAAAGTCACTGTATTGTATCCTTAAGTTTTGTATATTTCATTCCAAGTAAACTTTATTTCAATTAAGAAAACAAAATTTAGTAAAATTTAAATCTCATCTTGGTGTAATTGATACCAAGGGGTTTTTCTCATCAGTTTTATTAGAGTATGATGGTAGCATTATGTAAGAATATGTTCATAATATTTAGAGATATATATCAAAGTATACATGGGTGGCATTTTTATATGATGTAACTATCATAGATTGCTTTGAAATATTTCATCAAATGTGAAAATGATTCCAAAGGAGATAATTAAAACAAATGTATCATAATATTGGTAAGTATAGAATCTGGGAGAGGAGTAGGTAGGAGTTCATTTTATCATGTTTCTATATGTATATTTAAATTTTCAAAATAAAAATAGATTTTATAAGAACAGCTTACTAAAAATCAAATCACCATGTGGATAATATTGAACCCTATACTCAATCCAACAGCCAATTCTGTTTCCTCTAACTTGAAAATGCATCCAGAATACATCAGTTTTACCACCACACACACACACACACACACACACACACACACACATACGCACGCACGCACGCACACACACTGTTACAGGTCCAGCCACTTCCATCCAGTGGCTGAAGTAGGTTAGTAATCCATTACTCCATGGAGTCTATGTTCCACATTAAATTTAGAACTATCCTTTTTTTTTTCAGGATTTTTTTTTTTTATTTTAGAGATACAGAGAGAGTAAGTGGGGCAAGGGGCAGAGGGAGAGAATCTCAAGCAGACCCCCACTGAATGCAGAGTCCAATGCGGGACTGCATCCCATGATACTTGAGATCCTGAGCTGAGCTGAAACCAAGAGTCAGATTCTTAACTGACTGAGCCACCCAGGCACCCCAGAACTATCTTTTTTAATACGCAAGTTCTCCTCTTTCATTCTCTATGCTCCAGCTACATTGGTGTTCTGGTATCTTTCAAAAAAAAAAGAAAACACACAAAAAAAGCCAAGCCTCAGCCTACCTCAAGGTCTTTGAACTTGTTTTTCCCTGTGCCTAGAATCCATTTCCTCAGGGAACCACAAGTTTCACTTCCTCTCTCTCTGCTACGGAATCAGAGAGGCTTTCTTTGACCACTCCATACAAACAAGCACCATCTTGTCTGTGCTATGCACCTTCTATTCCCCTTTATTTGCATTATTTTTCTTCCAGTCCTTTATCACTACCGGACATATTATATACTTTTTTGTCTGCCCTCTCTGGCTAGAATGCAAGCTCCCTGTGGAGAGTTTTATTCACTGGGGAGTCCCTAGTGCCTCAACAATTATAAGGCTTAGAGCAAGTACACAATAAATGGCCATTGTTGAAAGAAGACTCAAATGGGTTCTAGTGCCACCTTTGACTCTGAATTTATAAATTTAGCTTAGAACCCTGAACAAAAGGAAGTCTAATTCCTCTCCCCTAAAACAATGTTACCTGCCAAGGGGCAGAATGGAGAAATCAAGGCTAATTAATTTACCTATGATATGGCAACAAGATTAGGAGAATAGGTAAGATCTCAAACTAAAGAATGGCAGGTATCAGGGGACTCCATTGGGCCCACTCATTCTCCAGTGAATCCAGAGATTCACTCCTCTCTGGCAAGGGGTGGGTGGTGATGGAGGAGAACACTCATGCTATCTTCCTAATACCCAAGAAGGCCAAATTCCCATTTGTGGGCCAGGGAGAAATCCTGGGAAAAGAATAGAACATCTCCTACTACAAGGAAGATAATGATGAGTATAATAAAGAAGATAATGATGGGCCTTTTCCCAACCCCAGTTTCCTTCTAGGCCTATCAGAAATACATTAGATTCCAGGAAGATGGGCAGAGAGCACTGTTTTTGCTTCTTCACCCAGTTTACGCTCCCTCATGTTTATTCTAAGCCCAGGGACTCTACCCACCCACCCACAGATATGCACACAAAGACAAGTGGGTATATTGTGTTGAAGGAGATGATGATCCTTTCTAGGAAGGATATGACTAAATGTTAGATAGGACAGTGATTATTAGAATTTGTGGCAACAAGACACTTGAGAATTTTCTGGAAGCAAGACAGATTAGCCTTACAGTTTACTAACTGTATAACCCTACACTTTAACTGATCCTGCATCTTATCTGCGTATTATGTGTAGAACACATAAATAATGCCTCTTGGATAGAGATGTTTTGAGGAATAAATTAGTATATATAATACACCTAGAAAATTACCTGACATATGCAAGAACTCAATTAATATTATCAATATTTTATTTTCTACAATCAACATTAAAATTGTGTCTTATGAAATTCCAAATGTTTCAGGATTCCTTTTGCTTTAGTGCCTGTGGTTCCTGGTCACGCTGATTCAAAGAATGAAGATGTAGACCAGACAAAGAGTGGTGTGTAGTAAAACAAAGTTTATTGAGAAATAGTGCAAAGCTCCAGAAGAGGGAGGGGACGCAAGAGGGTTGCCACTAGAGTTTCTAAGTTTAGGGGTTTTTATGAAATTGTTGGTGGGCTGTTTCAGTCTGATTAACCCTCCATGCCTGTTACCCAATGAGGTTTTTGTCCACATATTCATCTACCCATCAGGTAGTTGTTCACATGGGAAAGAGTGGAGGGCTCCTTCCAGGATGATGTAAAATCTTACTTTTAAGTGTGGTTTCCTCTTAGGACTTAATGGGGGGAAGGGCATCCCCTGTCCCTGCTTGTATTTCTTCTACCCTTCATTACAAATGATGTGATTATATTTTTCTTCACTTCAAACCATGGAATAGTTTTCCTTATGGTAATGATAAATGGAAATTTTGCTTTGTAGTTATTAATACAGGGACTCTGGTGTAACCAATGGAAAGTGGCGATGTTCTTAAATTCCTCATTAAAAAAATAAAATGTTTTTAATGGCTTAACCCCTTCTCCTGATAATTTTTTGCTGGATATTCAATAAGGAAAGAATGAGAGTGGTACCATAACACTAGAGATTTACTTCACATTGTCTTTTCATGAAGGCATCAGGTAAAGCATTTGTGAAGGAGGAACTTTAAGACAGTGGCTGGAATCTAGTTCCATTTGCAACTGAGCTATTTGGTGAAGATAACTTTATTTTGGCAATTCATGAGAAAAAAGAAGAATCCGGTATGAGGCATGAGGTTAGGATACCATTCAGCAACTCTAAATTCTAGCATAAGATCTATTCAACATCTCCTGTTAATGATTTGGGTAGAGACTAAGGTGGCATGAGTATCTAATCTGCCAGAACCAGAAAGAATGGCAAGATAATGAATAGCACTGATGGTCAAGTGGAGAGTTAAAAAGAGCAGGACAGGCTGGAATGCTGGACTAAAACAAGCTGCAATGAAAGATAAATGTTGAATGATATTTATAAAAGTGTGGAATGATATAAATAGCAAAAGTATCATACAGTTGTTAATCATTTATCCAGGTCCCTTGGTGAGAGATGCAGATGCATTCCTCACAATATGTATTTGGTCTAATTGAGGAGACAGAACCACAGAAAGAAAAGTGCAGTGATGGGCATATTCATGAGTACAGAGAAGTAACATCAAATTCATCCAGTGGACAGCAAAGGGATAAAGGCCAGTGAAATAGGCTCTCAAGCTGAGGTTTTTATTCCAGCCAGAGGATGCAATGTAAGAGAGACACACAGACGAAAGCTAGTTTGGTATATGTAGAAAATGTTGAGCACTACAACACAGAGCAGGAAATTGTGAGAGGTGATACCAGAGAAATGGAATAATCCATGAAGACACTTAAGTCATACAGAGAAGTGGGACCTTGTCTCACAGGCCTGAAGAACTAAAGCAGAGAGACAACCAGGAACTGACGGTTCAGACTGCATTTCATGGGGATCATGCAGGAAGTAATATGGAGGATGATTGTGATGGGAAGGAAAAGGGACAGAGGAAGGAGAGAAGGCTGGGGGCACAGGCCCACATCAGAGGAATCAAAAACTTTTAATTAGTACAGTGTTGTTACTATGGGCACTCTAGGCTCAATATCTAGAAAGAAGATCCAAAATTCACAAAAACAAAAATGAAACAAAACAAAACAAAAAAAACAGGAAAAGATGGTCCATGAGATGTAGAAAAAGCTTCAAGAGTCCTGGGTCATGGAAGCCACAGAAATAGAGAATTTTTAAAAAGATGACTTACAGTATTATATGCCACACATAAGAGAAGGACTGTAAAAATTACCTTCAAATTACACAGTCAGATTGCTAGCCTTAATAGGAACAATTTCAGTAGAGCAGTTGACATGGAAGGCAAATTAAAGTGTATTTTAAAAAAATAAATGGAAGATGAGTAAGGGCCCATGCACTTTCTTTAGGAAACTCGATAATAAAAGAAAGAAAAGAGGTAAGGTAGTAGCTACAAGAGACATTCTGTTCATTTGTAATGGAAGAGACTTGAAACAATTTCAAAGCAAAGGTGGTGAAGTCAATGAAAGAGGAGAGAAAAAAAAAAAGAAAAGGATAAGGCAAGGTCCCAGGGAAAAAGAAAAGATTGAATTACATGAGTGGAGAGGTTAGTTTATATATATATATATATATGTCTTCATATCCTATTAAAGAAGGAGGGAGGGGATGAATGTAAGTTGTGGCCAAGCCAATGGCTAGGCCTCCATGGAAACTTAAAGATGACAATTTTCTCAATGATATATTACTGCTGTGGTGGTCCTCCTAAGCCCTACATTTATTTTTTTTAATTTGTTTTTTGTTTGTTATTTAAACCATATTAATACAGGATTCAAGAGTCCTGACTTGGCAATATGACATGTAAAAAAAATCCTAGGAGCCAACAAAATGACAGTACTGTTAAGAAAATAACCAGGGTCCCGATATACTTCCATATAAATAGACATGCCAGTCATATTCTAATTATTATGTTCAGTTTTGGAGGATCAGATTAAAGAAAGACATTATGAAATAAGGTTATGTTTAAGCTATTAAATGACTGTAATTCCATAAACCTACTTAAAAAAAAAAAAAAAAAAAACAGGTAAAGGAGGTTGGCATTTACCCCAGGAAAGGAAAATTTAGAGATGAAACTACCTTTAAGCACAGGTCTTATATTTGCTGTAAAGTGCTACAAAGAGCAGAAGCTGAATATGACAGAGATATAGGTTTTATTTTAAGAGAAGGAAACACTCATTAATAAAACCTCCCAACTCTTCATCACTGAAAATATGTAAGAGGTTAGGTGATCGAACAGCAGGAAGCTTGTAGCAGGAACCCTGCATTTGGAAAAATGGGGCTATCTTCCAATGATATGTTTCTATAACACTGTTTTTAAATACCATTTACCCATTTTTGAGCTGTTATGAAATGAGATACAGAGCATATCATTCTTAGTATCCAATAGGACATTGAATGCATTAGAACAGGAAAGCAGATAAAACTGGAATGCTTAAGGTTTACACAAATGGATTTGGCATTGAATTTTACATTTGGTTTAAATGCATGAGCCTTTAAAAAGGTAATTTACTGCTTCAGAGAAATGAATACCAGTCTGTAGCAAGGGAAATTGAGGAGGATGACTGGAAGTTTGTTAGGACCTGGAACTTTACAAAATGTAAAAACAAAACAAAACAAAGCAACCTATTAATAAGACCTGCACAGTGTGCATGGATGTGCATGGATGGAGTGAAGGAGGGTGGACATATATAGAGAGGAGGGGTGAATGAGCAAATACGTAATCGAGCATCCAAACAATAAGTTTACTGCAGAGGAAAGGATGAGGAAATGAAGTTGACAGGATATGAAAGGAACCCTCTCAGCCAGAGAAAGTGGTCATGAGTGCAACAATCTTCTAGGAGAGTTGCTGAGTTACCTGCAGAGATGTTTTCTACCAACCAAAGAAGTGATTGATTGCAACCCACGGGAAAACACTGAACCTAGCTTGAGTGGGAAAGAGGGAACTTATTACATAGATATAAGGGTGTCCTAAGAAGTAGGGCTTCAGGAAAGAACAGGAAACCAGAAGTAGAGTAGGTTAAGAATTTGCAGTTCTTTTTTTTTTTTTTTTTAAGATTTTATTTATTTATTTGAGAGAGAGAGTGACAGAGAGCATGAGAGAGGAGAAGGTCAGAGGGAGAAGCAGACTCCCCATGGAGGTGGGAGCCCCATGTGGGACTCCATTCCGGGACTCTGGGATCATGACCTGAGCCTAAGACAGTGGCTTAAGCAACCCAGGATCCCTAAGAATTTGCATTTCTAACAAGTCCCACGTGGGATGCCTAGGAAGCTGATCCAGGGGCTTCACTTCACAATCCACTGCTTTAGAGCTGGCAAAGTCTCTTCCCAGATATTACCTCATTTAATCCTTACCATAACTCTGTGGGGGAGGCCTAGTATCTTCATTTTTCAGGAGGGGAAGCAAAGGAATAAAGAGCTTTTATAGCTTCTAACCAGCAAAACGAAGATAGGAATTTAATTCTGATATAGCCAAGTTCCATCTTTTCCCCTTACCCCTCAGCAGTTTGGTGTAGGGTTGATGACCTGTATCTACCAGAACCTGATGAAAATAGTGCACATTGCTAAGTTCATTTGTTTAATAATGACATAAGAAAGGAAAATGCCCTTATGTTCTTTAAGAACAAGAGCTGTTATATTTTTGCTCTGCCAAGAGCAGAACTCAAAGCTATTTGCTTATTTATTTAGTGTGCTTTTATATCAAAATGCAGATGTTGCAAGCTTAAAGAGAATATGGAGAAAACTGCACTTAATGGACTAATTAAATTTTCTGTAGCTATACTGGCTTTTTTCGTTTCCAGTGCTTTTTACCTATCCCTTGTTTTAGCAGTCATACTTGTGTTGAAACATTAAGGTGACCCTCAGTGAAAATAAGTTTCTGTGTTTAATTTCCCTTTGTATAACCAACTTTTTTATTCCATCTCTTCCTAATTTTCAGCAAACTATAATTAAAAATTGATCAAGATATTCAGACTATTTTTCCAGACTTTATTTTCTAATATAGGATCAGTCCTGATTTTTAGTAATTTGGTATAAAACAATGCTATGTATTTGAATTGTTTAACCACATAGTTTAAAAACAGCAAACCTCATGGTTCTGAAAATTTGTTAATTGTTTTTTGAAGGGGTGGGATGGGTAAGAAGAAGAGCTAACAAAGAGGTCTTTGGACTTTAATTTCTAGAATGCGCAAGGAGATATAGGTGCCTGGGTGGCTCTATTGGTTAAGTGTCAGACTTTTGATTTTGGCTCAGGTCATGATCTCAGGGTTGTAGGATCAAGCCCCATGTCCAGACTCTGTGCTCAATGAGGAGTCGGCTTGAATTCTCTCCCCCTATCTTCTGCCCCGCCCTCAGCTCACATGCATTCTCTCTCTCTCTCAAATAAATAAATCTTTATTAAAAACTAAGGAGAGGTCGCCTGGGTGGCTCAGTGGGTTAAAGCCTCTGCCTTCGGCTCAGGTCATGTATGATCTCAGGGTCCTGGGATCAAGGCCCGCATCGGGCTCTCTGCTCATCAGGGAGCCTGCTTCCTCCTCTCTCTCTGCCTACTTGTGCTCTCTCTCTGTTAAATAAATAGATAAAATCTTAAAAAAAAAAAAAACTAAGGAGAAAAAAGGAAATACAAAATAAGATTAAAAATAATTTAAAAGAAAGCAGAGGCAGCTTTTTAAAAGAAATAGGAATTCTAGAAATAAAAATTAGACTAGGCACAGCTAAAAAGAGAATACATGAAAATAGATCTGAGAAATCACCCGGAATGCAGGTGAAGTATTTTACCAGAAAATGAAGTGATGAAGAAATATTATTGAGGAATTAAGACATGAAGTATTGAACAAGAGGTTCTAACACATATTTATTAGTTTCAGAAAATAGTAGAGGAAATGATGAGAAAGAACATTTTGAGTACTATTAACTTCTCTCTAATTCTCTCTCTATGTATATTATATAATATATATAATATTTATAATATATATTTAAGTATATATAAATAAATATATAAATAAATATATGTATATTTAAATATATAATATTTATATATATATAATTGGAGATATATATATCTCCAATTCAAAGTGGTTACCTAATATCAAACAATAAATATAGGTAAGTCCCTGTATCAGTGCATAATAGTGAAAATATAGAGCAGATGGATAAAGAGAGAATCATTTTTCTGCTCTAAAAGCTACCCAAGAGAGAAGATGGATGGCCAATTAAGGAATGACAGTCAAGTAGACATCAGTTTTCTTGCTGGCAGCAACCAGAGTCTCCCCTACCTAAACCATCATTTGGGAATACAGGCAAAAATACAGTTTCTCAGATGCACAAAAGATAAACAGCTTGACTAGTCATAGGCCCTCATGAAAGAATGATCGACGAACACACATTGATCAGAAAGAAAATTGAAGGGGCACCTGGTTGGCTCAGTTGGTTAAGTGACTGCCTTCCGCTCAGGTCATGATCCCAGAGTTCCTGGGATGGAGCCGCCCATTGAGCTCCCTACTCCATGGGAAGCCTGCTTCTCCCTCTCTCACTCCCCCTGCTTGTGTTTCCTCTCTAGCTGTGTTTCTCTCTGTCAAATAAATGAATAAAATCTTAAAAAAAAAAAAAAGATAGAAAGAAAAATGAATTCCATGAGCAAAAGGAACTTATAACAAATGTAACTTTATAATAAAATCAATTATAAACAAATAAATCAGTCTAAAGATAATATGTTGGGATGCCTGGGTGGCTCAGTTGGTTAAGCGACTGCCTTCAGCTCAGGTCATGATTCCAGAGTTCGCAGAATCAAGCCCCAAATCCGGCTCCCTCCTTGGCAGGAAGCCTGCTTCTCCCTCTCTCATGCCCCCTGCTTGTGTTCCCTCTCTAGCTGTGTGTCTCTCTGTCAAATAAATAAATAAAATCTTAAAAAAAATAAAAATAAAGATAATATGTTGACATTTAATATTATGCAAGTGTTTGTGATATTTAGATTTGTAGCACTTCCAATCTTTTCTGTAATGCAATTACTAAGTTTTATTTTTAAAGCAATACAAATAGCAATAATTAATATTTATAGATGCTTGCCATGTTCCAGGCACCGTACTGATTTTTTATGGATTATCTCATTAATTTCTTACAACAATCTTGCAAGATATATCTACTTATTGTACCCATTTTATAGATGTGGAACCTGAGACACAGAATAGTAATTTTTCCAACATCAAATAGGTAGCCAAAACTGGATGTGTATTTCTGTGATCTAAGGAACATCATTTAGTGTTAAAGGGTCAAAGCCAAATTTTCTCATCTATGCAGTGAAGATACAGATGTTTGCTCAAATTACAAAGTTATGTGAAGATGAAATAAGATCAGTTAGTGTTAAAGTCCTTTAGAAATTGGCAAACATTCTGAAATTTGAAATGATAATAAAAATAGAACATATGTGCCAGATTTTAAAAAGGAAATTTGGCCACATAGCTAATATACGATAGCCATTCATCTATTCAAAATATATCTAATATGGCTTCAATAAGTAATTATAATTTAGATATTATATATAAAGTAGCAGTATTTCACTTATTTATGTATTTGGTTGCTTGCTTATTTCTAACCCATCTTGTTCCAAAAAAGATTTTCAGGCAGCTAATAAGGTTATACAAAAAAAAAAAAAAAAAAAA